>BPLR01008389.1:0-56424 GCA_021605095.1 Caerostris extrusa | reverse complement strand
TTGAACAGCGCATTTGTAACTATTAGCATAATCTGATGGAATAATTTAAAATAAATCACTTATTCAAATATTTTGTACTGAAACCATAATTAACTTTTAAAACATTGGTACATATGATTTAATTTCAATAAATTTGGACCAATTCCTTTTTTTTTTTCAAAAAACTCTTCCTTTATTCTTTGGAAATTTATTTCATCGTCTTCAAATAATTCCCCTCCGGGTTTGTGCACTTATATGCCAACTTTTTCTCAATCCTCAATGCATGCTATAAAGTCATTGGCTGGGATGGCCTACAAAGCGCGCGACGATTCACGGTGAATCTCCTTCAATCGATAAACGGTGTTCCCGGGTGGCCTTTTGAGTTTGCAGGAATAACCAGAGAATCGTGTAGTGTGAGCTGCCGCATTCAGTGTTTTCGGTACCAAACGAGATTTGACGTATTTGAGACCTAAAATGGAACAACCGATTCTTTTTGAAATTCAACATCATTAGCAAGGTCTCTAATAATTATATCGACGGCTTGCAAGCACAAAATCTGCTGAATTTTTGGACGTGAGCTTCGTCCCAGTTGATGTTATTGGGTTGACCTGGAAGCTCTTTGTCTTGCGTTCTAGTACATTCATTCTTTGAACTGTTTATACCACTTCTAAACATTTCTTTACGCACTTATAGGAATGCTCATCGAATGCCTTCTGCTACATTCTATACGTTTCCACCAAAAAATTTTAATGCAAGTTCTTTGCTCAATTAATTCAAACATTTCAAAAATCGTCAAATCAGTTTAGCGCCTCACAAAGTCAAGCGTAACTTTCAAACACTAATAGATATTTTGACGTGAAATTTCACAGACATCGGAGACAGTTTGCGCAACCAAAAAAAGAAAAAAGAAGTGAAATTCCATAAACCACGTGGTGCAAGTGAAATTGAGTCTTGCGCGCCCCGGACATAAACATAGTTGATGGTACTCCATTTGAGAATTTGATTCAACAAATCACTTAGTATCAGCAATAATTCATGACGTATACTAACATTTTTAGTATTAAAGCTAAAATAAAAACGGCTTTTTTAAAATTAATGGTTTTTATTGTAAACAAACGTTATTTATTTAATGATGGCTATGAATTGAAATTTAGAGAAATGCGGAAAAAAAATATTAATGAAAATATTAAAGAAATTACGTATAAAATATAATACATAGTATTTCGAACGTAATAAATTTACTATTAAAAAACAAAATATTTCATTGTAAAATAATAAATTAAAATTTAAACGTATAAAATAAATAACATGCAAATTTTTAGTGATTAATTTTTTTCATTGGATAAATGTTTTGATGGAAAATGTATACATTTTTTTCGTATGTACAATGTATACGTTTTCTAGCATGTATACATTTTCGTATGTAAATGTATGTACAATGTATATATTTTCTAGCTAATTATTCCGGAAAAATTTTAATATGTAACATAAATTAATATTTAAATTTATTAACATCTTAACTCAAGAAATATGTTTTTAATAATCAATAAATATTCTAATTCAGAAAAATAACGGAATATTTATTTTATGTTTTATTCCTTAATACATTGCAAATTTTTAGCTCTGAAGATTTTACAAAAAGAAAGAAATAATAATTTCTATGTTTAATAAATATAATTCTTCTATTATTTGATAAATTATTTGATGTTTTAATAATGACAAAAAAATTTGAGTGTGTATATAAACACTTTTCCATTTTATTTTATATATACTTTTTCTTCATATAAACTGTCAATAAACAAATTAAAAATTAAGGTGCCCTTCTATCTTAATCAATGCCATATAAATATTGTGAATTTAAAATAACATGTGAATTCTTTAGCTCAAACATGTATAAAGATTTCTTTTAAAAATTATTTAAGTTATCATTTTAATACACAAAAACTTAATTTAATCTTTAAAAATATGTTTTCTATGTAAATATTTCATTTTTTAATAAAAAATATTCTACATTTTAAATATAACAATTAATAAAAGCAACCCAATAATATTGATATAGAGTAATAAAACGTTTATCTATTTAGCATATAATTTCATTTTCTAACATATTATTACAAAAATTATTATATGTATTAATATTTATCTATTTAAATAATTATCTTTAATTAATTCCTTTTAAAGTTTATTTTTCAATTACTTCTTAATCATTTTATTTTTAATCTAATAATAATTTTTTAATAACATTTTTAATTATTCTGTAGTAGTTTATCAATGTAAGGTTAAAAGAATCAGATTTTTAAATAATCAAATCATACGATTGATATTTAAAAATATCAATTATTATTAGATATTAAAATTATTCATTTTTTAAAAAATTTTATTATTTAAATTATTATTATTTAAAAATTAGCCATTATTAATTATTATCATTGTTATTATATATTTAAAAAGTATCGAAATGTGCAAAATAATATAAAATTATATGTAAATAACGATTTTTTATTTTGATGGTATAAAATATTTTCTTTATTTTTTAATTTTATGCTCGTATTTAACATTTCGAATTTGACTATATTTCGCATATTTATAAAAACATTTTCGATTATTTTAATAAATTTAGTTACATTTCTTTTTCAACAAATCATTTCTTGCCTTTTATATTTTTCACAAGATAAATTATTCTTTTGAAACTTTTCTATAATTTATTTCAAATTCAAAACAATTTCAATTTAATTTTTAACCAGTTTAAGAATGATGCTAGTTATCTTTATTTAGGTTTACAATTTAATTTTAGCCTTGAATTAAATTGTTGGACTATAGTGTAAATTCATAAGATTTTCTAAGATTTCTTTTTACAAACTACAAATTAATAAACAAATATAATTAATATTAAACAAATTAAATTATACATAGAGCATTACTTTCAAACAATCAACCATGTTTATACAACATGGTTGATTGTTGAATGCTTGAATAAATAAAACGATAATAAAAATATTTTTTTATTTTATCAAAAATTTAATTGATAGGTGCAAAATTAAAGAAAAATATTTTAATAAAATTATTCTAATAATTATTCAAAATAATTCTAATAATTAAAATAAATTTCTAATTTTTTTCTTATTAAACGAAACATTATGTTTATTATTTGATATATATATATATATATATTGATACCTTAAAATGAAACACCATATATATTATTTGATATATATTGATACATAAAACAGAAACACCATATATATTATTTGATATAAATTGATATCTTAAAACTAAACGCTACGTTATTATTTGATATATATTGATGCATTTACTTTAAATTTATTTGAGACAAAATTTAAATTTATTTATGTTAACTTATTTATGATGACTTATTTAATTATTTTATCAAAAAAAAAATTAAATCGATAAATGTAAAATTAAACTAAAAAATTAATTTTTTTTTCCTTAAAACTAAACACTATATATTATTTGAAATATATTGATACCTTTATTTTAAATTTATTTGAAACTTGTGGTTAAGCAAAATATTATCTTTTGAAACTTTAAATATCCTATATCAACATTTTCAACTTTAAGAAAAACATTTATAAAAATTTTCTCTTTTACTTTCAAAAACAAATCCCACAAATATATTATTAAGCAAAGTATGCAGAATTCAGATTGCAAGACATTTTTTTCCTTAAAACGAGAAACACAATGTATATTATTTTGAAATATATTAATACCTTAAATTTATTTGAAACTTGTAGTTAAGCAAAACATCATCTTTTGAAACTTTTAAAAATATTATGTATCAACATTTTCTAACATTCATAAATTTTCTCATATACTTTTAAAACAAATCCCACAAACAATTTTTATCAACAAAATATGCAGAATTCAGATTGCAAGAGATCTTTTTTTCCTTAAAACGAAACACAATGTATATTATTTGAAATATATTAATAGCCAGATTTTAAATTTATTTGGCCAACTTGTAGTTAAGCAAGTGCAAAAACATTATATCTTGAAACTTTAAAATATTCTTTATCAACATTTTCCATCCATAACAAAGGCATTCATAAAAATTTTGTCTTCTTCTTTCAAAACAAATCCCACAAACAATTTTATCAACAAAATATGCTGAATTCAAATTGAAAAAGGATCTTTTTTTTTTTAAGGTTCTCTGAAACACCACGTATATTATTTGATATATATTAATATCTTTACTTTAATGGTTAATCAAAACATTATCTTTTAAAAACATTCTGAATCAACATTTTCTAACATTTAAATTTTCTCATATACTTTCAAAACAAATCCACAAAAATATTTTTGAGCAAAGTATGCAGAATTCAGATTGCAATGAATCCATACAAAACTAGCTCTCAAAGTAACCACTATATCTCTCTGTTTCCGAGAGCCAGACTATTTCTACGCCAACCAGCCGAGAAGTGCACCAGAATTTCAAATACTAAACGCAAAGAAAAATGTTGATACGCCATCCATAAGGTGACCATGAATTATTCAAAGTGCTTTCTTTTTCTTTTTTTTTGGATAATCCCTCCCCCATGGAGGATGTTTTTCCCCGCTACATAAAAACTTGAACTTTAGAAAAAGTTCTTGTTATTTTTTTGTTAGGCTCTCTGATATCAAGATGTATCAAATTTTCAGACATTTTCTCTCTTCTTTTTCTTTGTCTTTCCTTCAAAAAATGGAAAAATGCTCTGAGACATATTTTTAAAACTTTTTAGGAAAATATATGTGATTTATGTCTCTTTAAACAAAATTATATTTTTTACTGTTATCTTTTGTACTTTTTAAATTTTTGCTTTTTGTCCCTGCTTTAGAAAAATTAAAAGATATTTTATTAAAAAATATTTTTTATTACTTAAAATAATGTCTGTTTCTTAGAAATATTTGAATATTTAGAATTAATGCATAATTGAAAAAAAATTGTTGATTTTGTTGAAATTTTGATAATTGATATTGATAAATTTTTGATTGATAAATTATATAATAATTAATAATATGATAATTAATATAATTGATAAATTTTTTTTTGAAAATTATTGATTTTGTTAAAAAATTGTCGATTGTTAGGCTCTCTGATATCAAGATGTGTCAAATTTTCAGACATTTTCCATTTTTTTTTTTTTTTTTTTTTAAAAGATGGAAAAATGCTCTGAGACATATTTTTAAAGGTTTAGAAATATATGATTTTTTCTCTTTAAATTATAGTTTTTTACTCTTAAAATTTTAATATTTTTTTATAAATAATTTTTGTTCTGCTTTAGAGAAATTAAAAGATATTTTATTAAAAAATATTTTTTTTACTCAAAAATATCTGTTTTCTTAGAAATCTTTGCATGCTTAAAATTAATATATAAGTGAAAAATTTTTTTAATTTTGTTGAAAATTTTGATAATTGATATTGATAAATTTTGATAATTAACAATATAATAATTAATAATATGATAATTAATATAATTGATAAATTTTGATACTTTTGAAAATTGTTGACTTGTTAAAAAATTGTCGATTGTTAGTTTCTCTGATATCAAGATGTATCAAATTTTCAGATATTTTTCCTTCATTTTTTCTTTGCTTTTCCTTTAAAACATGGAAAATATATCTTATATAAAACATATTTTTAAAACTTTAGGAAAATATATTTGATTTCATTTATGTCTCTCTTTAATCAAAATTAAAATTTTTACTATACATATTTTGTGGCCAGCTTTAGAGAAATTAAACGATATTTTATAAAAAGTGTTTTTTATTACTCAAAAAATGTTTGTTTCTTTAAAATGTTTGCATACTTAGAATTAATTTAGCTGAGAAAAGTTTAGAAAGGAGAAAAAACAAAAATATTAATTGTTTACACAAAAAAATCATATTTCTAACATTTTAAATATTATATATTACGCTTGATTTTTATTGTATTGTTTTTCTAAAAGATAATTGGTCAAAGAAAATTGCAAAACTGCTAATATATTTTCTTGCTTTTTTTTAAATTTTTGAAACAAATCTTTTTCATTTGGCTTTTATTTTCGTTTCGTTAAAATATTACTAAAAAAATAAATCAAATAACGAAAACAGAAGAAAATTGTAAATTGAATTTTTATAAATTGAATTTTGAATCCACGGATTTTTGAATCTATTGAAAAAACATTATATTATAATACATTTTAAAAACTATTGGCTTTTAAAAATCATAATAAATGACTATGAAATCATGAAATTTTTAAATATTTAATGTATTCATTTATTTGTTTATTCTTTTATTTGATTTAGTAATAATGAGTTGTACTAATTGTTATGCGCAATTCCAACTGATTCAGTATGCCATTTACATAAAAGGAAAATGCTGAAAAATATTTTTAGAAGGAAGCAATGACAAAACTTAGTGCATCGTTCTTTTTAAGTAAAAAAATGTTTAAGGAAGTACGAGATGAAAGGTCTTGAAGCATCATTTACTAGTTATTTTCAAATAATAACAGGTTTAAAGAAACTTATGAAGTCCATTTTAGTATAAAGAAAAAAAATAACGATGTATTGTCTTATTTTTACTAATTATATTCTTAGACATTATTCATATTCAACATAGGATTATTATTTTTTATATTTTGTTTGATTTATTTAATTTTTTGGTTTATGTTATTATTTTTTAAGAATTTTAAAGTATAGTTCCTTATAAATTAAATATTAACAACCCATTATCAGATAATGTTTTCAAAATTTTCTCCTTTGAAATAAAAACAATGGTAACTTTCATTATTTTTTTTGTTAAATATGAAGCTATCTCTAATTTTCACAGAAGCAAATCGTAATGGAAAATTTGAGTTGCTTCACAATTGAGATAGAGATTATTACTTTGACAACAGTTTGTACGAATTTGTAGTGATTTGCCATCGTCAAATAATAAAATAATATTTGTGCCTTCGTTAAAATCGGTGTGCCTTAAACCGAAATTCATAAATCCGTCGTAAGTATAAATCCAAGTCTCATCTCCAGTTATGATGCATTTCAACTTGTCCTGATAGTCAGAAGACATTGTTTCACATACTTCAACGCGACGATGTTTTTCAAAAAATTCAGTATTTTCGGAACCAATCAAGATTTGACGCGTTTGAGGCCCAAAATGGAATTTAGCAATCCTTTTGAAATTACAACCTCATCAGCGAGGTCTCTAATTGTAAATCGACGGTTTGCAAGCACCAAATCTTTAATTTTTTGGATGTGAGCTTCGTCGGTTGAGGGTTGATGGTCAATCAGAGAGCTCTTCGTCTTCAACGCGTTCTATGCCTTCTTTGAACTGTTTATACCACTTCTAAACATTTCTTTCAGATATAGGAATGCTCGCCGAATGCCTTCTGCAATATTCTATACGTTTCCGCAAACAAAATTTAATGCAACTTTTTGGTCAATTAATTCAGACATTTAAAAATCGCCGGAATCAGTTATAGCGTCTCACAAAGCCAAGCGTAACTCAAACACTAATGAATATTTCGACGTCAAATTTCACACAGATGTCAAGGACAGTGCCAGAAACCTTAAAAGGAAACAAAATTGAAATTCCATAATAGCCCCGGGAAATTTAAATTGAAAATTGGTTTTACTTTTTGGGCTCAGTAGTATTTGTTTTATTACGTTTATTGAAAAGTTATCAAATATATTTGTTGATGTTAAAAGAAAAACATATTGGAAAACATCTTTTTTAAACATTAAAAATCTTTTATCTTTTAATTTTGTTATTTTCCGTTAAATTTTGTCTGTTTTATTATTGAATTTTTTCCAGATTTTTCTCCTCCTTAAATTGCACTTTTCAATATTTTGTTACCAATTCTATCATTTTTATTAAGTATCAAATAATAAATTTTCATTGTTGTTCAGTTAGTAATACTCAATCCAATTCGGTGAATTAAATTCGAATAGTAAATGTAGTAATAAATTTGATATACGGATGGCATGGATGTACATGTACAAGATTATTTACATTTGATCGTCGATGATGCTTAATTGTTGAGAGAAAATATTTCTTCATTATTAAAGAATGAATTATATGCCTTTAAGAGTAAAAAAGTAACTATTAAATGTACCAATACTTTTTTAAAATCATTATTCAATATAATCTATGTTGTTTTGTTATATGTTGTATATCTCTATTGTTATTTAAGTTGTTAGTTTTCTTTTTTATAGTTTCTTTTTTTTTTACTTTACTTTTTTGTGCATTTTTAAAATAATATGTTTTTTAGTTTACTAGACATAATTAAATTAACATTAATGTTTCAAAAATTGACTTAATTGTAACATTATAGAAAAAAGGATAATTCTGGAAAGCAAAATTATTCCCTTTTATTTATTTTCTCCCTAAATTTGTTTTAGAAAGTACGATCTTTAAATATTTATTCATTTACCAAACATAAAATTTAGTTTTAGGGATATAAAAGAACTCTCGGACTTTTCTACGGGTTTGTTTTATAAAATTCGAAAGTTGCTCTTAAGGAAAAAAATGCTCTTTCCTAGATTAAAAAAAAAAATGCATTTATTTATTTTTTTAATTTTCTTATTCACCACCATCCTTCAAATTCAGTATTTATCTTTTAAGAAAAATAAATAAAATACATAAAATTTAATATAATTCTTATATAATATTTGTCAACAAATGTTTTCTAAAATTTGATAGATGCTTAAAACAGGGTTCTCAAACTAGGCCCGCGGGCCATTACCATCAATCCGGCCCGCGACAGCGAATGTTTCTTATTGTTGCTGTTATAAGTTGGATAAAAAAAACAGAATGATAATAACTGTTTTATTGGCTTTTAGGTAATTTAATGACAAGCATAATACGCAAAATATTTAACAAGCATAACAACTAACAAATAATTGAAATGAATCCCACTAACTAGTGAACATCCCGCTCAGTTATGTTGTAAAAAGAGTATCGCATATATAATATCGATGTTATGTATATATCCTGAATCAAACATATGATTTTTATCCTGAAAATCCTGCAAAAGCTAAATTAACGCGAATAAAACCGCGGGTTCCACTATACTAATGAGATTTAAATTGTGATTTTTCACTGACAATAGTTTGTATTAGCAAGCGTATGCTTGCTGAGAGCGGGTACTCGGCAACTAGTCCAGAAATTTTAATGGCAGAAAAATTAAAACGGTTTTGGCCCTTGATTTTACTGAGTAAAAACAGTATGGCCCTAAGGCTGGAAAGTTTGGAGACCCTGCTCTAAAAGATTGTGATTTTGGTTAGTGTTTCTTTGGTTTTAAAAGAAAATTTACTGTTTTTTAATTTATTTGTTACACTAATGTCCTTAATACTCTTATTAATTCTTTAAAAATTATTACATTTTATAATGCAAAATTTAAATTTATTTTAATTTAATTTTTTTTTTTATTTAAAAAGATTTTAATTATATTGAATAATATAGTTTCAAAATAATTATATTTTTCTTGACTTTAATTTTTGTCTTCTTTTTTTTAAGCACAGAAAAATAGTGTCTTAGTAAGTCGATATTTATTAAAATAAGTATTTATTTTGATAATATTCATAAAAAAAGTATATTAAAATATATATAAATTATTTCAAAAAAAGTATTTTAAAATAATGTTTACCTATGAAATTTTTTAATATTTTGAATTTACTTAATTAATGCATAACTATTTAATGAACTGGGTACGATAATTTTATATCGATAAATTATATTTCATTTAATAACATGAAATTAGATTAAATTAGGTAATGATATGAAATAAATTATAAAAATATGCTATCTAAACAAATATTGTGTTTATTAATTTATTACATTTTATTAATATCAATTCAGTTAATTCTAATTATTTTTTATACTAATTTCGTAAAATTGTTAACACATTTGGCGACTAATCGGCTAGTTAGCGTCACAAAAAGTCGCCATATCCCTATTTATTTTGCGATTTGGCCAGTTTACTTTTCAAAAAAAAATTTAATTCATGGATTCTATTAATAATTTAATATCATACATCTCAGTAATTGTAGGAATTATTCTGAATGTAGTATTCATTTAAATTAAAATAATTTAAATCACATAAAAACATTTTCAGTTAAATTAACTTGTATAATTTAATGTAACTTAATGATTGTATACTATAAAAACATTTCATCAATTATATTCGATATTTTAATATTAAATACTACACTAATTAAAATAATTTAATACACTTACATTTTTTATATTAAAAATTCTAAAGATCTAAGTTCTAAAATTGGAAAAAAGTTTACATTTATTTTATCAAATTAAATTTTTTAATATAACGTTGAAAACTATTATTTTTCAAGAAGTGCGTAATTTTCTTTTAAAATTTTTTAGGAGTTAATAGAGTAAATTATTACTAAAATTTCATATTACTCATAATTTCAACACTATTACTCATACTCATTTTCAACAACTAAAATAAATAATCTTAATTAATGTAATTTTCTTTAAAAATTTTTTTAAGTTAATAGAGTAAATATTACTACTACTTTCATTTTTACTCATAATTACTCATAATACTATTACTCATAATTTCAACAACTAAATAAATAATCTTAATTAATGTAATTTTCTTTTAAAATTTTTAGGAGTTAATAGAGTAAATTATTACTACTAATTTCAATTTTTTTAATTACTCATAATACTATTACTCATAATTTCAACAACTAAATAAATAATCTTAATTAATGTAATTTTCTTTTTAAAATTTTTAGGAGTTAATGGAGTAAATTATTACTAATTCCAATACTATTACTCACTAAGTTCAACAACTAAATAAATAATCTTAATTAATGTAACTTTAAAAATATTTTAGGATTTAATAGAGTAAGTAAAAAAAGAATTTTCAAAATTATTTCAAATTTATTTCTATCAATAGCATAAGTAATAGTAGTTTCATTGTTCTCTAAATAAATTTTAAATTAGTTTTTTTATCCTAATCTAATTGAATTAATTATTAAAAATATCTTTTCATTACTAATGAATATTAGCAAAAGCCACCCATTTCAAATTGAGCTACGCCCCTAATTTAACATGCGTAAATCTACTGATAGCAAATTAAAAGCCAAATTTAGTGGCTAATTTAATTTTTCAAAGTGTTATGATTATGTTTGATATTTGAATTTTTTTTTCCATTTATAATTTATTCATTATTTTTCCGTCATAGTTCTAAGAACTTATCATTAAATTGTGAAATTATTATTTTTCATGTGCGTCTTTAATTTTTAATTCTTAAAAAAATAAACATTAGCAGTTGTACATTCAAACATTTTGTATAATTTACTTTATTAATATAAATACTCACCATTCCATTCTCAGTCATCTAATAAATACTTTTCGAATGGCAAAGCATCTGAAGTTAAAAACAGAATCATTTTTTTTAATTCCTCCTAATAGCTCACACTCTATATATATCTTGTTTAATTTTTCAATCCTTCATAAAATACTTTTATTCCTCCACTCAAGTTTAAATACATTTTTTAACTTGTAGTGGATGACACTTTATGTTAAAAGTTTTTCAAATATTAATTCAGAATTAAATTTTATTAATTAATTTTAGTGTTTTTTAGATTTTCTTGCATGTATCTACTTATAGAAAATGGTGCCTGATAAAGTTAAAAAATGAATGAAAATTATTTATGAATGACTTTCTGCAATATAAAAAAAAAAAGAATTGACTTTAAAAAATTACTTTTTATATTACTTGTTTTTTTTTTTATTTTGCCTTTTCAAAACTGGAAGAAGAAAAATAAACTTTCAATATAATTTGTTTTAATATTTTGAATATTTGACATTTCATTCTCAGTTATCCGAGAAATATTTTTCGAATGGCAAAGTATTCAAGTTTCAAAACAGAATCGTTTGTTAATAGTGTACATTTTAAAAATTCGGCGCGAGGGGGGAAACTTTCAGTGTAATCTATTTTCATGTTTTGAGTACTTAGAATTGCTTTCTCAGTTTTCAGTTTTTTTCGAATTTGAAAGCATCATCGACATTTCGAAACAAAATCGTTTGTTTATTTATATGGGTTTTTTCAATTCCTGCTATTAGCTCACAGTCTCCCTATATATATCTTGTTCAAATTTTCAATCATGCTAATAAAATACTTTTTATTCATCCACTCAAGATCAATTTTTATACATTTTTTTAACTTGTAGTGGATGACACTGGATGTTAATACAGTTTTTTCAAATATTAATTCAGTAATTAAATTTAATTCATTAATTTTAGTTTTTTTTTTAAATTTAAGTTGCATTTATCTACCAATAGATAGCGCTACATAAACTTAAAAAATGAATGAAAATTATTTATAAAAGACTTTCTGCATTAGTAGTGAAAAAAAAAAGGAAGGAATTGACTTTAAAAAAAAATTTATTTTACTTGTTTTAATTCTGGAATGAAAATGTATGTTTTCCATATAATTTGTTTTATTATTTTGTGTACTTAATATTTTGTTTGCAATTATCCGAGTTATATAAAAATAAATAAATATATTCTAACTGTAAAACTTTTATCACGTTACGTTAACTTTTCCGGATGGTCTTTTCTTATCTGGTTTTGGATCCGATTCATCTTCTTATCACAAACTGTACCATAGAATGAGATAAATTCTCTAATTTTCTTGATAAAGATTTTCAATTACTATTACGAAAAATAACAAATTTTAAATAATAATCAATAAAAGTTTTCTTATATAATTGATGATATTATAATAACAATTTTTTATTTGAGGTAACAGTAAAACATTAAAAAAAAAATGTTCTACTATGGCATTCAAAGCGATAAATTAAAACTCATAGAATTAAAATTCAATTTGTTTTCGCAAAACAGAGTTTAAATTTTATTTTCCATAAATTATATCCATACATGACCACACCTGAAATTAATATAATAAACACTTATCAAAATGATAATTTTAGGGTTAAAGAAACAAAATAAGAAATGTACAGAAAAAAATTAATTTCCTCTAATTTAATATGATATTAAATTATTAATAGAATCCATGAATTAAATTTTTTTTTTTTAAATGTAAACTGGCCAAATCGCAAAATAAGGGCAGTTGGGATATGGCGACTTTTATGGCGATTGTGACACTAACTGGGCGATTAGTCGCCAAATGTGTTAAACCGGATTTCTTGTATTGTTTGCAATTCACTTCACTTACAATAGCAATTCTTTACTTGGTGCATTTTGATGAAGAGATATTTTAACTCCAAATCCCAATGGCCCCTATTCTTTGATTTTACCAGCAATCTTTTAATGTAGTACAGTATTATCTTGCATAAATCTTGTTAACTGACCAAGTATCCTATGTGTTATGATTAAACACTTTCATATGAAATTAACTTATTGGTGGGAAATAAACTTTAAAAAACTTTTTAACGGAGTCTTTTAAATAGCAACACGAAATTAGCAGGAATTTCTTATTAACTGTGTGTATGTTTAAAACAAACTTTTAATTTTGGTTATCATTAAACATCTTGTTTTATTTTACTCCTCCTTTTATTCTCTAATAAGGCTATACTTGTATAGTATCCTCCAATTATTTAAAAGGGAGAGTGAAAAAATAATAGAAATATTTAAAAACTTACTATTTTTTGAAATTAACGAATATATTAAATCTTAAGATATATAAACATAGTAGGATATATAACTAACATACATAAAAATTTATGGTTTAACATGGTATTCAAAAAATGGTATCATAATAACATAGTGTGTATAAAATGGTAAACAAATAACATGATATCACAAAGAATACAAATATAATGATAGTAATTTATCTATTTATTTAAAATAACAAAATTATATTGTTTAAAGAGAAAATTAGTGCAGATAATTCAAGTTAATGTCTCAAAGTTAATGGCTACTTGGAATGAGTAATTGTTTTTTTTTTTTTTAAGGGTGTTTAATTGTTCAGTTGTTCTTTTTTATCTCGTCTGTGAAGTGTAAATTGCATTTATGTGTCACTGAATGTAAACTTGTCTAGACAGATTTTGTTACATAATTTTATTACAAAACAAAAAGTTGCATAATGCAATGATTCTCCAATTACATTAACAAGAGTAGAAATCATCTAAAAATTTAGTTGTTTCAAGTATGTTTGGAAAAGATTATAACCATTTGTAAATATAATTTTTTCATTAAAAAGAATTCGTTGATTTTCGATTGACTTTTCGCACTACATTGATATGGTTCCTGTTTTACCTGCCCTCTAATATACATTTATTTATTTTTTTGAGAAAGGAAATGGAATACTAAAAACAGGTTGCATTGCCATCTGTGGTGCTTGCTTTGTTAAAGCTATCTGGGAGCTCAATAATCTGCTACAATAGCTTAAATGTGCTTTCATCTAAAACAGTTTGACGAGTTGATCGTTTAAAAGCTTATTTAGTATTAGCTATAATAAGATTTTAGTATTATGATGGTAGATAAGCATTATTTACCTACAACCCAAATTGATGCTGTAGTATTTAGAGTTTCCGAAAACTAAGCTTTAGTATTACAGAGAAATTTAGTTTGGAAGATAGTTTTCTTTTATTTGAAACAGCAAAATACACATCCAGTATCAACTTCATTTCTACATCTGCGAAAACATGAATTGCCTTATATTTTAAGTAGCAGTATTATATTTTGTTAAGTATCAGTATTATATTTTGAATTGCAATATTATATTTTTATACCAACCTCAGATTAAGAGCCATTTGTTGTATTTAATTGTGGAAAGTATACATTTATAGAATTATAATTGGGGTATGTGCTAATTGTATAATTGTGGTATGTAATAATTGTATAATTGTGGTATTGAAGAAGTATATATTTGGAATGATAATTGCATAATTGTGGGAAGTATATATTTAAAGAATTATAATTGTGGTATGTGGTAATCTATAATTGTGGTATTGTTTAAAATTTTTATGAATTGTGGTATTGTGGTAATCGTATAATTATGATGAAATGGGAAGTATATATTTAAAGAATTATAATTGTTTTTTGTTTTTTTCCTTGTATCATTTCTATTATAATTATTATAATGGTATTGTGGGAAGTATATATTTAAAGAATTATAATTGTGGAAAATATATATATATGTAATATTGTGTATATTAAAAGTTTTTATGAATGGGGATTAAAAGTCCTATAATAAATTTGCTGAATATTTCTCGAAACCTTTTTTTTTACAATAAAATTTGTATTATAATTAGTACAATCTATTAAAACCATTTTTCGACCTTTAGTGATTTAAAAATAACTGCATATTTAACTGTTGAGAAATAAAAGTAGCATACCAGTAACCCCTTGCAAATCTGATACTTATATGTCCCGATAATATAAATTAAAAATAGTCTTTAAATTAGTATTTTAAATCTGACACAGGATTAATTGAGACATGCCTTTATTAGTATAACAAATTGTTCGCAGATTTTAATTAGGACACAATCAGTGGTCTAATTTACAGTATTACATTAAACCAGGGAAAGTAGCAATATTATACTTTGAATTTCAATAATATATTTTGTGCCAACTTCAGATTTAGAGCCATCTGTTACATTTACTTGTGGAGTTATATTTAAAGTTGTTATAAATGGGGATTTAAAAGCCTATGACAAACTTTGTTGGATATTTTTCGAAACCTTTTATTTTTTCTCGTAGTCATTTGTAATATAATTAGTGTCAGGGATAATAACCATTTTTTGACCTTTTGTGATTTGTGTGAAAATGACTTCATATATAATAGTCAAAATCAAGGTAGCATACCAGTAACGCTTGTAAAGCTGATACCATATGTCTCGAGTATAAATTAATAGTCTTTAATTTAACATTTTAGGTATGATATAGGATTAATTGAGACATGCCTTTATTACTATAATAAATTGTTCGCAAATTTTAATTAAGACACAATCAGTGGTTAAGTTACAGTATCCCATTAAACCAGGGATAACTTTTAATCATCATTTTATTAAAAAATTATTACAATTTGGGAGAAATTTATTTCCTTGGAACTAACTATTAATATAGTTCTTCATAAATCCTATTTATTGGAGTTGAAACACGTTTAGGATTAATAATGCAATTTAGCGCAATGAACTGTTTTTTATATATGTATTAATTGGGAAAAAATATTTTATGAAAAAAATCTTTAATTCTTCTTTCTCTAAAAAAGTACTTTATGCCGAAGTCTTTTAAATAATAACAGGAACATCTTATTAATTGTCCATAAATACAATCAGAACTGAAGCATACTTTTATTAAAATAAAATGTTCTCAAAGTGTGTCATCGATTAAAACCATTTTTCTACCTTTAGTGATTTAACTATATATTTAAGGGTCAGGAATGACCGTAGCGTACCAGCAACCTCTTGCAAAGCTGATACCGATATGTCCCGATAGTATAAATTAAAAATAGTCTTTGAATTAGTATTTTAAATATGGCAAAGGATTAATTGAGACATGCCTTTATTCTTCAATTCCTTCTATTAGCTCACACTCTCCCTATATATATCTTGTTCACATTTTCAATCGTTCATAAGATACTTTTTATTCATCCAAGTTCAACCACATTTTTTGTACTTGTAGTGGATGACACTGAATGTCAATGCAGTTTTTCAAATATTAATTAATTCATTCAATTTAATTATTTCATTTTAGGTTTTTTTTTTTAGATTTAAGTTGCATATACCTACCAATAGATGGCGCCAGATATACTTAAAAAAATGAATGAAAACTATTTATAAAGGACTTTCTGCAATATAGTGAAAAAAAGTAGGAATTAACTTTAGGAAATAAAGGAAGGGTAGGAATAGTAATAGTAGAATTTAAAAAAAAAAAAATTTATATTACTGGTTACTATAATAAATTGTTCGCTAATTTTAAATAAGATACAATCAGTGGTTAAGTTACATTATCACATTAAATTAGAAAAAACTTTATCATTATCTTTGTATATATAATTCTTCTGTACATGTGTTTGTCACTGAACTCTTAAACAGTTGGACCAATTTTGATGAAATTTTTTACGTGTGTTTGAGTGGGTCCCATAATGGTTTAGATTCGCAATTGGACTAGGTATGCAATCGGGTTCTTCTGTACGAACGAATGTTTGTCACTGAACTCTTCCTAAACGGCTTGACCGATTTTGATAAAAATTTTGTGTGTTTGACAAAGCATGAAAAATGTTTTTATGATATCCCCTTTGTTGTAAGCCGCCATTAGATAATGCTGCGGTATATCAACTTATATACCGTTCAACCAATCTCTATGAAAATTGGTAATAATATGTATTCGAGTATAGAAAACATGTTCGCGCTATCCACTTTATTGTTACTTGCCACCAGATGGTGCTACAGCATTTCAACTTATATACCATTCCAACGATATCCATGAAAATTAGCATGCACATGTATTGGAAAATGGAGAATATATTCGCGATATGTAATGCTCTGCAAATGCATTTTTTTTTCGGACAACATATGCCGGGTTCTGCTAGTTTCATTATAAAATATTAAAATTTGTGACGAAATTTCTTTCCTGATTGTGATTTAACAAAATGAACTGTATTAATTTTGGAAAAAGTAAATTGACGAAGAACTATAAGTTGAAGTCTTTAAATAATAATAGTAAAATTGGAGAATCTTGTTAGTTATCCATAAAATGCAATCAAAACTGAAGCATATTTTTATTAAAATAAAATGATCTCAAAGTGTGCCATGGATTATAACCATTTTTCGATCGTGATATGTGTGAAAATAACTTATAATAATTTTATTACAAAATATTACAATTTGTGGTGAAATTTCTTTCTTTGGAACTATCTTTTAATATAGTTATTCATAAATCCTATTCATCGATGATAAAACACGTTTAGGATTAATAAAGTAATTTAACCAAATGAAATGTTATCATGGGTATCAATTGGAAAAAAAAATTGACAAAGAACTTTGCGCTGAAGTCTTTTAAATACTAAGGATAAAATAGCAAAAATCTTATAAGTTCTCCAAAAATACAATCAGAACTGAAGCATACTTTAAAGTATAGTTAAGACACTGTCTGAAATTAAATAATTTAAGGAAACACTTTATGCACTATCCTTTATACATGAAATTTATAATATATCCTTTCGTGAAACAGAGATTTAATAATATTCTTCGCAAATCCCTTTCATCGCCCATTAAACGCGATCGAAATTGATACATGCAGTTTAATATAAACCGTTTTGGGATGAATCGATCAGTGGTTAAAAGGATTTCCTTAATGTGACAGACAATAGAGGGGGAGAAAACTGATGTTAAAGTAAATTGCACCTGCTTCTGATTACAGACGGGCGTGGCTTGAAAACTATTTGGCGATCGATAATCACGGTCTGCCCTTCCAAATAGTTTTCCATTTCCCTGGCACAAAAGTTAAGAAGTCCAGATGGGACCTCAAATGGCTTTTCTCGTTTTCTTTCCCTTACTAAGACTTTCTATTACTGACATCTATTGTCCTTTTTAAACACACATTCAAAGAATTTATAGGATCTTCATTATTGATGAATCCTGTTTCAATTTGGCACGATTTATAGGAAATTTAATTGATTTAAAATGAATTATTGAAAAATCATTAAAAGGGTTATGAAAGTCATTAAAAGGAAATTAGGTTGTAAAATATCAATCAGTAAAATAAATACGTTCTATGATATATTAGCCCATTAACCTTGAAGTTTATTGATAAGGATAAGTAGTACCAATCTTTAAATCCGAATTTTATTATTTAAGTGCAAATTTCGAACTGATGAAGCCGGCATCTGAATTTCTGCATTAAAAGAAAAAAAAACTAATTGTTAATGGCTCATATTTATAATATTTTAATGTAAATATTAAAAAAATTGTAATGGGTTTATCGTGCTATGTTTCAATGGTAAATATTTAGAAATGTGGTTATCGTAATATGTGTTATCGGTAAATATTTAGAAATGTGGTTATCATAATATGTGTTAATGGTAAATATTTAGTAATAATGGTAAATGGTAAATATTTAGTAATCATTATACAAAAAAGGTTAAGAATTCCAAATGGGACCTCAAATGGTTTTCTCATTTTCTTAATTGTTAATGGCAAATACTTATAAATATGTGTTTATGGTAAACAGCAATAATGGAAAATGGTAAATATTTAGTAATTATCATACAAAAAAAGTTAAGAAGTCCAGATGGGACCTGAAATTGGTTTTCTTGTTTTCTTTCCCTTGCTAAGATTTTCTACTACTTACACCTATTGTTCTTTGTGAACTACACATTCCAAGAACTTATAGGAAAAGATCTTCGTTAATGATGGATTCAGTTTAAATGGGCCACGATTTACAAGAAATTTAATTGATTTTATATGAATATTATTATTGAAAATTCATTTAAAGGGTCATGAAAGCCATTAAAATGAAATTAGGTCGTTTAATATCAATGAGTCAAATGAATCCTTATTATGAACGAAATAGTTATTAGCACATTAACCTTGATGTTTGTCGATAAGGATAAATGGTATGAATCATTAAATTCGAATTTAATTATTTAAGTGAAAATTGAAGCTGAAATCTGAAATTCTGTAATTAAAGAAAAATAAAGCTTTGTTGTCATAAATTTTAAATAGCAAATATTTGTTAATAATAAATACTTAGAAATGTGGTTATCTTTAATATGTGTTAATGGTAAATATTTAGAAATGTGGTTTTCGTAATATACGTTAATGGTAAATATTTAGTAATAATGGTAAATGGTTAGTATTTAATATAATGGTAAATATTTGGTATATTGATATAATGTTAAATATTTAATAATTATTGTACACAAAAAGTTAAGAATTCCAGATGGGACCTCAAATGGTTGTTCTCATTTTCTTTCACTTCAGCCTTTCTATTGACTTTCATCTATTGAACATCTATTGTTCTTTTTAACTATACATTCTTTGAATGTGTAGTTAAAAAGAACAATAGATGTTCAATCTTCTTCAAAGATCTTCAGAAATGGCGGATCCAGTTTTAATTTGGCACGATTTAAAGGAAATTTATTTGATTTGAAATGAATGTTATTATTGAAAAATATCTAACAGTTATTAAAAAGAAATTAGATCGTATAATATCAATGAGTGATATGAAATACTAGCTCATTAACCTTGATTTTTCGATAAGGATAAATAGTAAGAATCTTTAAATTCGAATTTAATTATTTAAGTGAAAGTTTCGAACTGATGAAGATTGGCATCTGAATTTCTGTATTTAAAGGAAAATAAAGCGTTGTTGTCATAAATTGTCAATGGTAAATATTTAGATATGTGATTATCGTAATATGTGTTAACGGTAAATATTTAGAATTATCTAGTGATCATTAAAAAGAAATTAGGTCGTATAATATCTATGAGTCAAATGAATCCTTATTATGAATGAAATATTTATTATCACGTTAACCTTAATGTTTAGCGATAAGGATAAACAGTATGAATCATTAAATTCGAATTTAATTATTTAAATGAAAGTTGAAGCTGATATCTGATATTCTGTAATTAAAGAAAAATAAAGCTTCGTTGTCATAAGTTGTTAAAGGCAATGGAATCCTATCAATCTATAAATATATGTATTTAAAATTGTCAAATATTGTATATGTCTAATTGTATGAGTGTGGTGTTTGTACGTGTGTCAATAAAACTGTGAGTTGTCCGTGCCTCAAGTATCTCAGCCCAACCACACCCAGTTACAATCTGGTTGCCCAACCTGCACCCTACGATTATAAATTTCAGAATCCATTCTATTTCGATGAAATGATTTATAATAAACTTTATAATACTATGAATTATTTCAGAAAATTAACAACAAATGAATCTAAATTTTTTTTTCATTTACAATCTTTTACGTTTATAATGCATAATACGCGTATGATATATATGATGGCGAACTGTATTTTGACATAAAAATTACAACAGCGTTTTTAAAAAATATTTACTAGTAAAAGAATTTAAAATAATTTCCTTAAATTATTGCTAATTCATTTCTGCATGTATTTTTAACTATTCTTTGTTTTTCTCTGAAAAATAACGCTTTAAAATTCATTTTCCTGTCATTTCCAAGAAGCTGAATTTTCCCAAGTTGAAATTATTAAGCAGCGTTCTGTAACACGTCGTTTTATTCACTCTTCAAAACATCCGAACATTGAATGCGAAATGACTGTTAGCGTAGCGCGAATGATCACATAAAACGGCATTTAAAGGCAAATCGATACCAATAATGGCCCATAAAACATGGGAAAAAGAAAGGATTGGTGTTAAGAAAGTTTAATGAATACTTAAGTCATGTATGCTTACATATTTATCATACAACTTACTGAGATTAAATTCTACCAGCAAGAATAAAATGTCTTCATTTTTTTCAATAAAATAAATTGCAAATTTTTAAAAAAAGAAAAAAAATTGTACATTTTTTTTTTTTTTTTATTTATACAGAGTTATTTGAAAGTCATGTAATATTTCAAAATCTGAGCGCTATATAATATACTTAGTTTTGGAGAAATAATAGATATAGAATAATAAGGAAACTAAATACTTTACCTTTCAATCAATTTTTAAAGCAACCGTCAGATCATTTTAACTGGCCTGAGGGCCAATTGGCTAGCTTTTGGCCTTTGGTATCACAAGCTTCAGGCTGAATCCTGGTGGTGGCATGGATGTTTGTTGATGATTCGGAATCCTTGTTAAATTGTAGTTCCTGGTCTAATTAGACCCAAAATGTGCAAAAAATGACCGAAGAGCGACAAACCAATCAGATGATTTTAAATATATTACAATATTTTACAGTTCTTCATTATTTCCATTCATATTTTAGTAAATTCTTAATTATTTATGAAATAAAAAGAAAAGTATGTTTATTTAAAAGAAGTTATATTAGAGTTAAAAAGGGCCAAATATATAATAAAAGCTTTTTGTTTAATGAATGGTAAAGAACCTTTAGTTCTGAGAAATATGACCTTCAAAAGGAGTTTGAGGAGTAGATCAATCACGTTTACTTTCTGTGTAGGAATATAGCTAGAAAACTCTCGTAAACTGTCTGATTATTAAATCAAAACGCTTTACATTTTCTGTTACAATCGTCTTCAAATCTTTTTAAATATATTGCACATTTTAAAAAATTTTCAATCATGCCATTCATATTTTAGGATACCCTTAATTATTTATGAAATAAAAGAGAAAAAAGAATATATTTATTTAAAAGAAAAAAATCGAGTTAAAAAAGTCAAATATGCAATAAAATGATTTTTTTAATGGATGAAAAGGAACCTTGGCTTCCACTTGAGGAATAAGACCTTTCGGGAAGAGTTTGATTTGAGTCACATTTTCTTATTGTGCAGCAAAATTGCTGGAAAACTCTCGCAGATTGTCTGACTGTGAAATCAAGACGTTTTACACTCGCTGTTACAATCACCCTGAAGATTCCTCGTTTTTAGAAGAAATGTTCTTTACGAACTTAAACCATTCACATACTAGTTCCGCATGTTAAGACAACAAGAAACACGGCAGAAGTGAGAAGCCGGGATCAGAGTTGAGAGTCGAACCTTTTTAAGAAAATCGGGAGTCGGAATTTGGAATTGATATTAAAATCCGCATCCTGACTACTTTATATATACATATTCAGAATTTCCAAATTCTGGGGACACTCCAACTGGAAGCATCAAATTTACATGAGCTGGGCGATAGTCAAAACGGCTATAAATAATTCAACCCAGTAGGCAATTAACCTTATCACGGAGAGTTATTTTTATGAAATATACCATTGGTACATCGGGATTTGGCAAAAAATGGACATCAGAGGAAGAGTGCAGGGAATGAACATAAATACTGGTCATTTGGATAGTCATTCCAAGTTTGTGATTAAAAGGATGTACAGTTTTCTTTTGCTTGTCTTAAGCAGTTCTATAATAATATCCATTACGATTAAACCCTATCACATGCAATTAACTTATTATTGGAAAATAAACTTAAAAATAAACACTTCTTTAACAGAGCCTTTTTAAATGAAAACATGAAATTAGCAGAAATTTCTCATTAATTGTGTATATGTTTAAAACAAACTTTAAATTGAAAATTGGTCTTACTTTTTGGACACAGTAGTATTTTAGTATGTATAGAATTACTTAAGACAAGCAAACTAAAGCCGTACATTATATATATATATAATTATAATATAATATATTATATAATATATACAATATAATAATATATAATATATATATATATATATATATATATATATATATATATATATATATATATATATATACAATTTAAAAGTGTAGGGTAGCACTTGTTCTATCTGAAAAGACACTCTTGTACTATATATATATATACTACTATACTATATACTACTATATACTATATATATTGAAAGAAAATTTAGAGTACAAGAGTGTCTTTTCAGATAGAACAAGTGCTACCTACACCTTTAAATTGTGATAAATGCTTTGTTAGTGCAAAGACTGTGTATAATATATAAATATGATTTTACTAAAAGTCAATTGATTTATTAAACAATTTTATCTAAATCCATTAGAAAACTTCATAGTAGATAAAGTGTCATGAGTAAGGAGTCATTGTGAAAAATTTGTCTCAGAAGTTCTTCAGTCCCCACTCCTGTTCTACAGGAGTTTAGTCCTGGCTTATCTGTTTATAAATTCGATTCTCGACTGCTTAACTAAGATCAATTAAAATGGTACACGTATATGCATTTTGATAACTATAACTTTTCTTTTAGATGATTCATAATAAGAAAATGGATTTGAAATGTTTCCTGTGGACATTTTTAGTATATTCAAACCTTGGCAGCATTTCTGGAGTTCAGAAGGGCACTTAAATGGTCAACAAAATGGACAAGAAACTCTCCACGGAGATTTCTCGCAGATCCCCGTACTTCTGCAGCAAGCAAGTCAGAAGCAGTGCTCTCACGAGAAGAGTGCTCCTAACCACCATTGTGATCCTGTGCTGCCTCTTTTGTGGCACTGATTTTATGTGTGGTGCACTGTACGCCACAAGAAACTCCATATTTTCTACGTGAGTGCCTCGGTGCTTTTTTCCTGCAGCAGCCATGCTGATTCTTTTCTACATATGGCTTAGCAAACGATGCCCTTTTTGGAGCATGGAATACCCAGCCAAAGTAAGTTTAAAATATCTAAGTAAAACGAATTTACTCTGCAAGAAATGCACATAATGTTAAAGTAAAAACACTTAAATGTATTGATAGCTATTGAAAATGCAACACCAATCAGAAATAATAAAATGGCCTTCGAATATCATGATGTGCTTACTATGGAAAGACATATAAAAGGATTGTATTGTATATACACAAAAAGGCATCCATTAGTATTTGTCCTCAAGTAATACAAGTAAATAATTTTGTATATGATTTTTTTAATTTTGCATAATACCCCTTAACTTGTTAGCATGCATATAGATCACCCTTTATTTTAAATTGTATAAATTATTCATAAAATTTTGCATATGGTTTTTGGTACTTCCTGTGTACAATTAACAAAAAAGTATAACATTAAAATTTGTATAAAGGAATTTTTTATCATATAATGATCATAATATTTCTCCGCACTTTTGTACAGTTCAGATTGATTTAACATTTAAAAATGTAATGTAAACTTAATCCAGAAAAGCTATTATTTCAATTTAAGGAAATCTTCCTTACATCTATCAAACAAGAAAAGGTCTAGTAGACTCTAGAAATTCAGCATAGATGTTGTTAATATGTGACAACTTTCAAGCATTTACATATTCAACCATTATATAGTTATTACCTTTGACTGCTCTATTGATTTTTATATTTCCATATTTGTAAAACCGATACATTCGTAATATTTGAAACGTCTCTTAAGTTTTAATTTTGCTCTCTTCTTTTTAAGATCAATTTCTCAGATAAACTTCTCCTTTTCTTAACCTTCATCAGAGAAATACATGGCGATATATAGTAAAGCAATGGCCTGCTTGTGTTTCATATTTATTTCCCCTCGAATACGTTTAGTAATGATCCATAATTTTTCAATGCTTCAATTTTAAATTTGTGCTACATTTGGAAGCATTACTGATTCATATACTTAACTCACATTCTTCGTATTTTTCATTACCAAGACATATAAGAGTAGTTGTTGTTTAAACATCGTTTTTCATATTGGTTTTAATATAAAAATTGCTTTCTATGTAAATATTGTTTTTTCATATAAATATTATTTCAAAAATATTGCCTTCCATATAAATATTGTTGCCAATATATTGCTTCCCATATCAATATTGTTTTTAAAAACAATGTTTTTCATTTAAATATTGTTTTTAAAATATTGTTTTCAAAAGCATTGTTTCCATGTAAATATTGCTTTCAAAAACATTGTTTCCATATAAATATTGCTTTCAAAAACATTGTTTCCATATAAATATTGTTTTCAAAAACATTGTTTTCATATAAATATTGTTACCAAAATATTGCTTTCCATATAAATATTGTTTCCAAAATATTGTTTTCCATATAAATATTATTTTGCAAAATATTATTTTTCATATAAATATTGTTTTCCATATAAATATCATTTCCGAAATTTTGTTTTCCTATAAATATCGTTTTCACATCTATCTCCTATTGAATGCTTTTAGGAATTCTCTTTATAATTGTTTATTGATTTACTTCTGAAATATGGTGGCATAACAGATTCGTAAACCTAACTCATACACAAAATCTTTTTTCCATCACCAAAACAAGTAAAAATCAGACCGAGACAATGTAAAAGCAGTTGTTGTTATTTAGATATCACATCAGATCTTAATATATAAATGCTGCATATTGATATTGATGTCACTTTTACAGATTAGGCACAATGAATTTCAAAATAATTAATTAATTAGTGAAAATACTTTGAACTTTTTCTTTTTACTATAGAAAAAAGGAAAGATTTTCTCCTCCTAAAACGAGAAATCTATCCGAAGTAGTATTTTATTTTATTTTTCCCTATAATGGTTATTTGATTACCAGGCCAGTGGTCATTGGAAAGGAATAATTGTAGCACATTCAGCAAGATTGGAAGATGAAATCATATTAGAAGGAGGGACTACATGTCTTACATTCACTCCATTAGTGATGATAACTCTTAAGTAAGATATTTAGGCCATTTTATCTTTTTTATTCGAAGAATCATACCATATTGATTGAAAATTCCTTTTAATAATGTTTAAACATTTGCAATATTTTAACTGTTTTTGGCAGCTTTCGAAATTTTGATATCTTTGCATTTCTATATTCGAACAGAGATGCAATTACAATCATTTCTGTGATGATTATCATTCAAGAAAAAAATATAACTTTGATATCTCTTGCATTAAAAATGAAATAATTATTGACTGAAAGTTGAATACAAATTTATGGGGAAAATTAAACAGAAAGTTTCAATTCAAAATCTCAAAATATAATATTTTTTCTAATACTTTGTAATATAGCTGCAGGAGTAATTTTAGGAGAACTGTTTCTCTAAATTTGTCAATCATGTTATAATGAAAGGAAATAAAATATTTTTCATTCTATATTTTTGTTTACCTTTTTAAAATGGAATTAGCATTGTTATCTCCCAAAAATAATTAATTTTTTTACAAATTGATTTTTTTGTTCGACGAGAAATATAAGTTTTCTAGTAATCAGAACAAAAAGAATAAAACTTTTAATTTAACTGACAAACGACATTATTATTTTGAATTATTTTTATTATTTCACTCTACCATTTATGAGTAATTTCGTTAGTTGTCAATGAAACATTTTTCTAAAGTTTATGTTTGATCTTTAAGTAATTAGAGTGCATTTTAAATAAAATCATCATTTTTTCAGCCATGCTTAAAATTTTAGATTTTTTTTTGTTTGAACGATTTTTTTTTTTTTTTTTATATTAGTTTTTTCTACGTTTCTTTTTGTAGAAAAAAAAATTATTGTTTAATAAAACTTGCCTCATTATTATGTGCAATCATTTATATCCTTTCCAACCAGCATTACAAATTTTCCTTATTATTGCCTGATTGATTCCACCTTACGACATATGTTAGATATCAATGAAAATTTTTTAAAGTGCATTTAGAATAAATATTTAGAGTACATTTTTAGTAAATATTTAGAGTACATTTAAATAAATTTAAATTTTTTTTTCATCCATGTTTGAAATTGGTTACAATATTTTATTTTTTTTTGCGCTGAAGAATAATTTCATTAATATATTTATTAATCATTTCATTTTATTGATGTTAGTGGATTGACTTGTATTAATTGGTTATTGACTTGCCTCAAATAATGCCGTTATTTTGGCCAGATTTCGTTTTTTGACAGAAATAAGGAAAACAAATATTGTTCCAGCTATGAATAATTTCATTAATATATTTATTAATCATTAATTAATTGATTGATATTAGTGGATTGACTTATATTAATTAGATTGGTGGATTACCTCAAATAACGAGTCGTTATTTTAGCGAAGATTTCGTCTTTTGCCAGAAATATGAGAAAAAAATATTGTTCCAACAACGAAAAATAATTTCATTGACATATTTATTAATTATCAATTAGCTGATTGATTTTATATTAACAATTAGCTGATTGACTTATATTACTTAGGACTGGGATTGACTCAAATAATGAGTCGTTATTTTAGCAAGGTTTCGTCTTTGGCAAGGAAATATGGGAAAAAGTATTGTTCCGGCGATAAAAAATAATTTCTTTAATATATCTATTAATTATTAATTAGCTGATTGATATTAGTGGATCGACTTATATTAATTAGTTGATTGATGGATTGCCTCACATAATTTTGGCCAGGATTTCATCTTTTCCCAGAAATATGGAAAAAAGTATTGTTCCAACGATGAAAAATAATTTTATTAATATACGTAATAATTTTTAATGAAATTTAATACATATTTTGAAGAAAAAAATACAAGATTTAAATTTAAAATCTAATATTTTTACTTGTGAAATTTTCTAGCTACCTTCTGGAAGAATGGAAATTTCAACGGTGAATGGTCTGAACTACTACTCTCAAGTTCCAAACGGCCAGAAGTCAGATTTCCCGATGGGGCCTTACCTGGTGATGACCCTGCCCAAAACCCACAACCACAGAGACCGAAGCGGAACGATAGACAGTGAAGACCGCAGTGCCCCAAACACACCTAGGTACTTGAAAAGAAAGTAAGTTAAGAATTTAAAAATCAAGATCATTCAAAAGATAAAATATTTGTTGACTAAATATTACGTGGAAAAATTAAACTGTTTCTATTTAATTTTGCTGTGGTTGACAAGCTTATATAATTTGAGACAAACAAGTAATATAATAAAAAAAATTTTTAAGTCACATCCTACTTTTTTACAAATAAAGTTGAAATTTTTCTCTTACATCTGGAGCCATCTATTATTAGGTACATCAACTTAAATCTAAAGAAAACTAAAAATAATTCATTAAATTTAATTAATGAATTATATTTGAAAAACTGTATTAACATCCAGTGTCCTCCACTACAAGTTCAAAAAAATGTATTTGAACTTGAGTGGATGAATCAAAAGTATCTTATTAACGATTGAAAATTTGAACAAGATATACATAGAATATACAAGAATTGAAAAAAAAAAAAGAGAATTGTACATATTTCTATGAGTTAAAAATATTATCGTTATAATACTAACAACAAAAAAATTATATAATAAATGTTTTTATCCGGAATAATTCATTATATTCTGCTAAATTTGAAATATCAGATTATCGATTATTATTAATAATAAAAATATTAGTACAATTAATATAATATAATTTATAGTTATTAATAATGTTAGATTATCGACATAAAACTAGTTAATTATCTGACGATGTATCATAATCATTGTTATGTATGAATTTGATGTCGCATTTGTATGAAGTTCTCAGCTTTCATAATAATGTGTCATAAGAAATGAATATATTAGCTGTAGAATTTCATATATGAAATATGTGTTGTAAATAATTACTATACCAAGTAAAGTATGCTGTTATTATCGGGAACATTTAAGTCAAATATGGCTCATAATGATAGATTGTCAATGTTTCAATTCATTAAACTTATAAGAAGTCAAATATTCTGATGTCATCTGACACTCATGCCCACGACGGTGGCTAGCAAGTTTAAGGCTGCTCCCCTTAAGCCAATAAGTGATATGTGCATGTGTTAATACTTGCCACTTCTCCCTTTCTTCAATTGTTTTTGTTATATTTAGTACTTCAATGAAGTACTAAATATTTAACAAAAAACTATTGGAATAGAGAGAAGTGGCAAGTAACAAACTAACAAACAAAACTTCAGCTACAGCTTTGAAAACGAATAATGGCAAGTTACATGGTCTCCCGTAATTACAGTTGGACAGTTTAAATAGAATTTTACAAGTTTTCTCTAATATGCAAATTGAGATTTTCAATCAGTTCCCTTTATATGGTGCTTTTAGGAAAACAGTGAATCTACTGCATCTAAGTTCAGATCAAATACCTAGCAATAGGAATAAAAATGTCCTCGTACTTAATATAACAAGGTAAAAAAAATTAATTAAACGTTAAGGTAAAAAGTTATTTAAATCATATAAAATAGATGGTAATAAAGTTAGTATGTTTATCAACATATTAGCTTATGTATGTTACTATTAATAGTTTATTTAGACAATAAAAGTTATCATTTCACAGAATCCTTTTCTTATGCTTCATTAAATCCATCGTTATCAATTGTTAAAATATTCCTTGTTGGATGATCGGAGAATAAATTTATGAGCACAGGAAGTATAAAATGAAAGATACCACTTAGGAATAATAAATGTTTTTTCAAGAGACAACTAAATTGTTTATTTCAAGGCAAAGTATATTTATAGACTCGAACAGATTTAAAACTCAGTATCGTAAATTATTCAGTAGAGACGGAAATATAACTTACGGATTTGAAATGAATGAGAAAAAAAATTAAGAATAAATTTCATTTTCTTCTTAATTGTGTCTTATAAAATATTATTATTATCAACAATTTGTTTTAACATTAATAAATTAATAAAATTCGCATTTTAAAAACACCTTATGTTAGATGTTCATTTCTTATCTTCTTATGGGGGGTTTTGTTTTATAATTTAGTTTTATAAAACAAAAGTATCCTAACTGAAACAATTCTAACTGTTATAAAGAATTAAATATTATAAAACCCTCAACACTGAAAGCAAAGAACGTGTGCATGTTAGCATTAGTAGTATTTTTAAATATAACGTTCCTTATATTCCTTATTGTATAAAAGGTATTCGTAAACTGCTTTGATAAAATAAGAGTGATGATTGTATCCATCAAAATGAATAATATTATCTAATTTAAGGTATTCTTAAATTGCTTTGACAAAATAAGAGGTATGATATTATTTTTCAAAAACGAATAATATTATCATGTACAAAGTGTTCGTAAACTGTTTTGACAAAATAAGAGGGGTGATTGTATTCGCAACATTTATAATATTAATCTGTACAAGTGTTCGTAGTCTACTATGACAAAATAAGAAGGGGGTTGGTATTCTAAAAACGAATAATATTATCATATGGAACCTATTGTGCACTCTATCATAAGTGTCAGTAAAGTATAAAATTATATGACCAATCTGATTTTCTGAAGTTGAAAAGGAAGAGAATTAATGAAATCATAAAATTCTTGTTATTTAAATCAGATAATATCAAAATAGATATTCAAAGAGGTGAAAGATACTATTTTGCATTACAAGTGATACACAGCGAAAGAAGGAATGACGCTCTTTCTTAAAAACTCTTGTGTGATATTTTGTATGTCCGCTGAAACAACGATTCTCGTGGCGAGATTTACCACGTGGTTCGCAAGCGTACTATTATTTGTTTCATACGCCATGATAATTATCTTAAACAATGAGGATGTGCCACTTTCAAAGAACAACAATTACTTTGACTGGCTTTCTACCGAAGCTTAATATACCAATCACCTTCACGTGTATGCTGTTTCTTTTCACTGCACATTTGCATGTTAACCTTAGACATTGATGTTCTCGAAATGTGCTTCTGTATGTCCAGCATGACACTAGGAGGAAGACAATGTTATTGGTCAGTTGAGCGATAGAATCCTTTTGAGTTGCTGCTACAATCGTTAGATCTAACTCCTTTGGATAAGTTTTATGGAAACATCATAAAGAATTGGTATATTGAATCCCAACTACTACAAAATTGAATTTAATTGCTTGTTGTCTTTACTTTTCCGGACACTTCTCTGTTGGACCATATGCACTTGCTTAATGTATGATACATACGTGTTTCGCTATGGACTACGGTTATTTTAATCATCTTCCTATGCAAACAACTTGAAATACATAATTAATGAGGTTCTTATCTCTGTTAAGGTTTATTGTTTGTGCACTGAATGGGCATACTTCATCGTCATCAAACTTTTTACATCATATTTTCATACTCTTTCATCATACTTTCCCTCATATCATACATCATACTTTTACTTTTACACTTTTCTCGAAATCTATGCATCTGTAAATTTTACTTATTTGGTAACTTTTATGTACAAAAAGTGAGGGTTCTAGTCCTCCATAGTTTATACATATCTTCTTTTTGGTATTCAAAATTTGTTTGATCACTTCTGTTTCCTTTCGTCTGAAGTCGTAGCATAGTACCTCATATTTTGCTGACAATAAAATGTTAAAAAACATATGTAGGAGTATTCTTTTTTTTTCCATATACAACATGTAAATATGGGTTAAAAGTCTTCCCGTAAATCAATTACAAATGTTGCTTCATCATCTGTCGGGGATGTGGGTGCTATTTATGGTATACATAAGTAAAACAAGAGGCCCAATAATTTGATTTTCATTTATACTTTAAAGAGGCCTGATGGCTGAGTGGCTAGTTCTCTGGCGCTCTGTACCGCGGATTCGGTTCGAGTTCGAGTCCCAGTGGTGCCCATGGATGTTTGTAGGGGTTCGGAATCCACTTTAAACCGTAGGTCCCAGTCTAATAGAATAGCAGATCGTTGAAAAGGGTAGTGTTACTCGCGTTCATAGCATATCTTCAAGCTACACGTGCTTGCTGGTTAGTGCTAAATGTGTAACAGCGGTGCAGTTCTTGCTTATGACGTAAAAATTAGCTGTCTCTGTATTGCCAGTTGCATTAGAGCAACCTTTATTCTTTGACATTCTCATTAATGGCAGTTAGATAATCCTGAATTTTTATATCTATGCTGTGGAATGTATGCAATTGCAAAATACAGGACATAGAAAACAAATTCATCCCGTTTCAGTTTTACAATAAAAATTGGAGATTGAGTTTTTCCGCCCATTTAACATATGCGAGTGTATATAAAAAATAAAATAAAATATGACGGCTTCTTCCGTATATGATCACCTCCCATTCCAATAGAAAACGTAGTGCCGGGACTTTTGATGCTTGTCTAGACTACTAGCAAACGAACAAGAAATGTGCTTTCTATTCAAATCTATTGAAACACCTGTTATTTACGGGGTCATAAGAGAATAGCGAAACATTACAAATTCAGATTTCGTGACAAAAAGTGGACAAGTGCATAGGAAAGGGGATGCTATAAAAAGCCATATATAATGCATTAATATGGCATATATGTTTAAATATCATATATTTGGAAACTTTTATAAAAAGTCTAATAAAATCGTTGATCGGAATTTTAATTAATTACTTATTAATTAATTGCTAATGTTTCTTTATATGTGTATTTTTCATCCGACGCATTTATTGTTCAAGTTATATGTATATCTATAGCAATTTAGATCCTTGTTTCAGAAATAAAAATTATAGGCTATTTAGTTTTTTATTTAGTATTTAGGAAAAGGTTTATGATTTAAATTTTTTAAAAATTATTTTTATGTATAATAAAAATAATTTTTTAAATTAAACAAAAAAAAGAGGTTTTAAAAATTTATTAATTAATTTGCTTATGATTCATCAGGGGGTAAAAATTAACCATAAAATTAGCTTATGATTTACTATCGATTAATTAGCTTATGATTTATCAAGGTAAATAATTTGTAGTATAATTAGCTCATGAATTATCAAGGTAAAATTTAAACATTGTTAATTAAATTAATTAGTCATATTTCATTGCAAATTCTTTCAAGATCCCGATGGAATCTTTGAAGAGATTCAATAAAAAAGAAATATTTATAAATCATTTATTAATAATATCTCACTATATTAGGAAACATTTTAAGTCCAAAATTATTAATTCACTAACCGGAAACTTAAACTTCCTTTTTTCATACAATTTTAATTTTACTGTATTACTCTTTACTCTGGTAGACTAAAACTTAAACAATACTAAATTCGGTATTAAGAAAAATGTCTATCAAAAATTAAACTGATGGTTTGGTTTGTCACTCTAAGGTCATTTTGTGCACACTTTGGGCTAATTAGACCGGGACCTACAGTTTAACGTGGATTTCAAACTACTAACAAACACCCAAACACTATGATTCAAACCTGAAGACTGTGGTACCGAAGTTCAGAGATTAAATTGATGAGCCAAAAAAGGAGGTTATAATTACCTAATTAAAAATATTTTGAATAAGGTTTACTTTACAGTTGACCCAACAAAACCTATTGTTTTAAAATAAAGTAAATCTGAACAATGCTTAGAATTAAATAAAAATATAGCTAATCGGAATCAGTTAGGAAAATTATAATAATATATTATTATAATATGAGTTATTAAATTATGAATTATTCTAATCAATGGAAATCAATAGGAAAGTATTTCAATTAATATTTTTTTTTTTTTTTAATTTATCTTATTGTATGAACGGAAGATGTAAACAGATAATGAACTTCCATTTCAACTATAAATTTATTTTTTACATTTTGTTTGTTTTGCTTTCCAATACCATGCAATTTGATTATCACATTTGTCACTAAACAACAAATTATTAGATTCAGTGTTGCATAGGGTACTCTACTAAGAATTTATTGCATTTACGGAGAGTATTCAAACATTTTTATAATAAGTTTGAAAAAAAGTACATATAAAAAGTCTTATACCCTATTATTCTTGTGATAATCCTTTTGTTGAACTATCAGATTAAATCTTGATTTCTAAAATAAAAAAGAGTTCCAAAATTTAAAAAAGATCTGTGTGATTTTCCAGTTTAAGTTCCCAGTCATAACAACATTTTTCTTTGTCTCCTATTATAGTAAGTCTATCTTTTTCAATTGTAATCAGATGAATAATACCCAAATCTCATCAATTCTAGCTTGCTTTCACTTTTTTACTTGACAAAGAGTTTTCATGCAACAATGAGCACATAGTCTTGCGCAGAGAAACATGTTTTGACAATAGTTGGGGAACATTTCTTTTTATTAGCTTTAAAATAGATTTTTAATTATATTTACAGTTTCTATAGAAATGTTTACTGATTTTGAGATAGTTTTTTTTTTTTTTTTTTTTGGGGGAATGAAGGGGATTTTCTTTTTCAATTCCTTCTATAAGCTCACACTCTCCCTATATATATCTTGTTCAAATTTTCAATCGTTAATAAAATACTTTTTATTCCTCCACTCAAGTTCAAATATATTTTTTTAACTTGCAGTAGATGATACTGGATGTTAATACAGTTTTTCAAATATTAATTTTTAGTAATTAAATTTAATTTTATTAATTTTTAGTTTTTAAAAATGAAAAAATTATTTATAAGAACTTTCTGCAATATAGTGAAAAAAAAGTTTTTTATTGATTTTTAAAAAATGTGTATTTTTTAAACATGAGATGCGACTTTAGAAAATATAAAAGTATACGTACCATTATTGGGGTATGCATTTTCGGCAAATCGCAAAATAGGGGCCGTTGGGGATTTGGCAATTTTTTTGGTAGCACTAACTGGAGGATAATTCGCCAAATGTAGTAACCCAGAATTTCTTCTATTGTTTGCAATTCCTTCTCTTATAGTCGCAACCCTTTACTTAGCGCACTTTTGGCGAAAGACTTTTTGACGCCAAATCGCAACGGCCCTTATTCTGCGATTTTAACTATTTCCCTGTCAAAATTAAACTTTGTCATCTCTTTCCTATTGTAGTAAAATTATCTTCTTAAAATTTACTTTAAAAAAAAAAAATATTAGACTTATAGTAGCTTACAAGATTTTATTACCAACCTAATAAAACTTATTCTTTAGACATACAACATGCTTTTAATGTAACTTATTCTTTTTTACAATTTTCCGATTTGCAAAATGAATTTTTATTTAAAAATATAAAAAGAGCGATTTTTAACATTTAAATATGCTATCCAAAACTAAAAAATAAAAATTTGTGCTCTGCCAGAATGCTAAAATACTAGTAAAATTCATTAGATATAAGTAATTTATATCCATTTTTTTTTTTTTTTTTTTTTTTTAATCTTCATTTAAATTTAAAGATTTTTTTTTCTTAAGTACACTAGTCAAATATAGATATTAATTTGACCTGTCATTAAATAAACATTAATCGACATCATTAAGGGTAAATGTCATTAATCGGTGTGTCATTCTATCAAATTTTTTATTAGCTATCATTAAAATACGAAAATTTCAAACTCATATCCCACGGCAAAAAAAAATTATTTTATTTGCCACCATTTACTATTTGATCAGTACTCTATGTAGTATGACGGAATATAAAATTGTGCTCTAAATATATTTATAAATTTTATTACAGTTATTAATTAAATATAATATATATATATATATATATATACAGTTTGACAAAAGTCATGGGATACCTCTTAATATCGTGTCGGCCCTCTTTCGCCCGGCGAAGTGCAGCAACTCGACGTGACATGGACTCAACAAGTCTTCATGCAAAGTCTGAGGAATTTTAATCGTCCATAATTAAAGCGTTGATGGTGCAGGTTTTGGGCACGAACAGACCTCTATTGTCCCATAAATGCTTGGGATTCATGTCGGGCGATCTAAGATCATTCGTTGGAATTGTCCAGAATGTTCTTCAAAACAATCACGAACAGTTGTGGCCCGGTGACATGGCGCATTGTCATCCATAAAAATCCCATCGTTGTTTGGGTACATGAAGTCCATGAATGGCTTGATCTCCAAGTAGCTGAACATAAATTTCCAGTCAATGTTCGGTCCAGTCGCACCAGAGGACCAAGTAAAAAAACAGCCCACACCATTACGGAGCCACCACCAGCTTAATACTAGCTGACTTTGGTTCCATGGCTTCGTGGGGGACACTCGAACCCTACCATCAGCTCTTAAACTGAAATCGTGACTCATCGGACCAGGCCACGGTTTTCCATTCATCTAGGGACCAACTGATATGCTCACGTGCCCACGAGAGTCGCTGCAAGCGATCGTTCTGTCATGGCATTGAGTCGGTCTTCTGCTGGAATAGCCCATAATAAATTTCTCCGCACAAATAGACAAGTCCCTTGTACGTCCCACAATTTCTGCGGTTATTTGACGCAGTGTTGCTTGTCTGTTAGAATTTTTTGCAGACGTCGCCGGTTCGGTCGTTAAGTGCAGGCGGTCGACCACTATGTCCATGGTGGGATGTTATGCCTAAAATTTCATACTCTCGGCGCACTCTTGAGTGGATCTGGGAATGTGAATTCCCTAACGATTTCAAATGGCATGACCCATTAATTAGCTCCAATTTATTCCGCGTTAAAATTCTTTTTCCCGTCGTGCGGTCATTTCACGTCAAAACTTTTCATAATAACTTGAACGAAGATGAAAGTCGAAAGCACTGCGCATTTATACCTGTTCTTTACTGCCATCTGAAAATTTCATATTGCTATCCAAAGACTTTTGTCACAATTCTAATATAATATATAATACAGTTTACAGTAACCATCTTCATAATGTTATTTAAAATTAAATTTCAATAATTAAATAGGTTTTAGTAATTTATTTAATTTATTTTAACACGTAAATTAACATTTATAAATTAATATTGGAATTAATTTAAAATCAATTTAAAACTGCAAAAATAATTATAAACTAAAAAAAAATTAATACACTCTATTTAGAAAACATAGAAATAAAAGTATATATAAGGTATAAGTAATATATATATAGGATATATCAAAGATTGATGTTTTAAATAATAATAATAAAATAAATTCAAAACTGATTGTAATCATTATTGATAAAATCAAATGGCAAAGATATCTGAATTTTCACAAATTATTAATTACATAATTTATTTTAAAATTCGAATAATTTTAAAATTTGTGGATAGCGAAAATATTAATTCAATGTAATAATAATAATTATGTATGCATAGAATAGAAGAGGAGATCAAATTGTGATCAAATCAAATGGTAAAAGTTATCTAAATTTTCAAAATTATTAATTGCATACTTAAAATTCTTTTTTTTGTAAAATTCTTTTACAATTTTTATCTCACGTTCCCTAAGCAATATATATATATATATATTTAAATTCAATCTAAAATTAGTTCCAAATAAATTTATAAGAGATTAGAAAAAAAAAATAAATATATTCCGGAATAAACATTCATCACTTAATGGTCAGAATAACTTAAAAATAATAAATTAATTGTATAATTTATTTTAAAATACTTTTTGCAATTTGTGAACGTTCCCCTATAAATTAAAACTGAATGCTTTATCTCGATTAGAAAAGCAATTCTAATAAGCAAAAAAAAGACATTTTAAATTCAATTTAAAATTAAGGTATCTTCGATTAGTAATTCTCTTTTAAGAATAAATATATTTTGAGTAAACATCCATCACTTAATGGTCAGGGACTTAATAAAAATAACAAACCCTGACTGGTAAACTTACTTCACTAACTAAAAACATTAATATTAAAAAAATAAATTAATTGCATACATTCATACATTAATTATAATATATTATAAATTAAAATAATTGCATAATTTATTTTAAAATTCTTTTTGCAATTTGTAAACGTTCCCTCATAGATGACGAAGACTGAATGCTTTATCTCAATTAGAAAAAAATTCTCATAAGCAAAAAAAATTTAAATTCAATTTAAAATTAACATATTAGTTAGTACAAATAAATTTAAAAGATATTAAGAAATTCCCTTTAAAAATAAATATATTCCGGAATAAACATTCATCACTTAATGGTCAGAACAATTTAATAAAAATAATAAACCTTGACTTGCAAACTCAATTCCCTGACTTCCAAAAACAATATAACTCAATTTCGATTTGCTTTTAATAGCAATTTGCCTAAATCCGTGCTAATAAAGCATTGCAGAATTAAGTTGGGAAACTCTTTACTGTAGTAATTGTATATTTTTTTTCGTGACTGATGGCAGTAAGGAAAACCGCGGATATTTTCCGCCAATGAGAGAGGGGCTTCCATTAAGCAAATGCATGTTGGGATACTAAGAGCTCAAATAGATGGGTGAGCAGTTTGTAGTCTCATCTTCTCTTCTGGGTACATGTATACTCACAGCAAAGAAAAGATGAGCGACGATATTCTATCTGAAAATCGATGGAGCAACTTTCGATGGCAATTAGATGACATTTGCTTTTATGGAAAAGGGCAAATAATTGCCATTAAAATAATATGGCTAATGGACTGAATATATTTTAATATAAATTTATATATATAAATAAATATATATATTAAAATAAATAAATATATATAAATTTAAGTAAATAAATAAATATATATAAATTTAAGTAAATAAATATATATAAATTTAAGTAAATAAATATAAATATATATAAAATTAAATACTATATAAATTTATATATTTTTAAATATAAATTTTAAATATTGCCAAAATGTTATTAATTTTTTAAAAATTAATTTGGATGGAGTAACTTTAAATGGCAATTAGATGACATTTGCTTTTTGGATAAAGAAAATTGCAAAATAATATAGCCATTGAAATTTATAATATAAATAATGGACTGTAAATATATAAATTTATAAATATATAAACTTTATATATATTAAATTTTAAATAAATATTAAAAAAAATTAATTTGGATAATGTAATTTTAAATATAATTGCCATAAAATATTTGATTTAAATATAATAAATTATTTATCATTTTGATGGAATAAGTTTATATAAATTAGATGAATTACTTGAAGATTCATCTTGTAATTAGATGAATTTCCATTCTCTTGTATGGAAAAGGGGAAATTATTGCCATTAAAAATAATATATCTACTGGATTAAATATATTTTTTGATTTAAATATAAAACATTATCAAAATGTTAAATTTTTAAAAAATTTAATTTGATGGAGAAACTTTAATGGCAATTGCTTTTGTGGTAATGGGGAAATAATTCCCATTAAAATAATAAAACTTACAGGATTGAATACATTTTATTAATTTATATATAAATTTAAAATAATGTCAAAATGTTTTTAATTTTGATGGAGCAAAATTCGTTGGCAATTCGTAGGCATTTCGGGCAATTAGATGACATTTGCTTTTATTGAAAAGAGCAAATAATTGCTATTAAAAAATATATAGCTACTGGATTGAATATATCTTGATTTAAATATAAATTTAAAATATTGCCAAAATTACTAATTTTTAAAAATATAATTTTGATGGAGTAAGTTTCGATGGCAATTAGATGACAATTGCTTTGGTGGAAAAGGGGAAATAATTGCCATTAAATATACCTACTGATTGAATATATTTTGATTTAAATATAAATTTAAAAATATTTTTAAATATAAATTTATATATATTAAAATAAATATATTTAATTAAAAAATATAAATAAATTAAAATTAAAAAATATAAAATTTGAAATTAAATATTATATAAGTTTATATATTTTAAATATAAATTTAAAATATTGTCAAAATATTATTAATTTATAAAAATTTAATTTAGATGGAGTAATTATCGATGGCAATTGCTTCTGTGGAAATGGGGAAATAATTGCCATTAAAATAATATACCTACTGGATTGAATATATTTTGATTTAAATATAAATTTAAAATATTGACAAAATTACTAATTTTTAAAAAAAATTTAATTTTGATGGAGTAACTTTCGATTACAATTAGATGACAATTGCTTTTTGTGGAAAATAGCAAACAATTGCCATTAAAATAATATAGCTACTGGAATGAATATATATTTTGATTTAAATATAAATTTAAAATATTGTCAAAATGTTATTAATTTTTATAAAATTAATTTTGATGAAGTAACTTTCGATGGCAATTGCTTTTGTGGAAAAGGGGAAATAATTGCCATTAAAATAATATACCTACTGGATTGAATATATTTTGATTTAAATCTGCCCTCTTCCCATGAGACCACCCAGGTTCTTGGACTTTGTTTAGATGTTGTTTCTACGAAGTGGAAATAATCATTTATTTATTTATTATTATTTTTAAATTAATTTCAATTCTAATTTATTTGAAAACAGGCCTTTAAATCAAAAAGCCTCATGATGAAAATGTATTTAAAGAAGGAAAAATAAATCTGTAAATGAAACTTGATGATATTAATGATAATTAAATATCATAATGTTAATCATAGCTTTAATCCTTATTATCATGATAATTAAATATCATTTAATCATTATCATAGCTTGATATAACTTTTTTCAAACTCATTTTTTAAAATTACTGATCTAATTGTTTTTCTACCATATCTTTTGGTAAGCATTATCACATATTCAAAATTTTTTTATTCATAAAAATGAATTATAACATCTTGAAATTAAATTTTATGAGATTTATCTTTAAATATCATTTATTTAATTAACTCAATTTCAAAATTACTCTTTTATTATTTTATTCGGTAATTAAAATATCTACAGTCTGTGATTTTGATTTATAAAAGTACGGATCTCTCATATATATCAGGATGAATCAGAATTTCTTTTGTCTATATTTATAGCATTAGGAATTGAAGTGATTTTGAGGAATCATTTAGTAACTAGCAGAAATAAATAAAACTTTTGGCTACGCCACACCCATACTTCGCAAAGGAAAACGCCCATGATTATTATGTGCTGATTTAGCACGTATGGATATATACACTCATACATACTGATCCTTATGAAAATATACACATTTTTTTCCTTTAACATTATTACATGTATAACGGCCTTTTTGCATAGCGAAACAATTTTGTAAGCTAAATAGCAAGTATTTCCAAACTTCCGTGATACTTTCAGCTTCAAAAGTTTTTTTTCAAAATTTTCTGTTCAAGGAAAAGGCTAATTATACTTCTACAATGCAACAGAAAATTTTCAAAGGTTCTTTTGATCATTAGAAAACAAAGAAATTGTAAGTTACTAAATTGATACTGTATTATAACAAAATTTTAATAATAGAAAAATACTTTTGATATAGTTTTAAATATGGAAATTATGAGAAACTGTTTTTTGGTTTTTCTTGTAATTAAAAATAAAAATATAGTAAAATAAACCAGAACGGAAAAACAAATGTATTTGCATGTACAATATTTTAAAATATTGTAAATGCAAATACATTTGAAAAATAAAAGTATTTTTCTATTAAAAAAATGGATTTAAATTATTACTCTTATAATTTAAATCCATTTTTATTTATTTGTTTTGGTAACGTCTAATTAAGCATTTTAATTTATTAAAATATGCACTGGAGGTACTGGGAGGACTCCATTAACCTATACAACATTGCACTTTAAAGTATTTTTCTATTGTTTTTTTTTTTTTTTCTAACACCAATGATTTTATTTTTGTTATTGACTCTAATAAGTGAATTCAGCATTACTTAGTAGGAACAACGATAGACTTCTACTCCATTCCTACAGGAAAAAAAAAAGAGTAGCGACTTCTGGAAGGTTTTTCAGATATTTTTGAATCACATTGAAGATAATTCAGAAACTCCAATTTTTTGTGCAAAGTTATTTGCTCCAATATCTACCAAGTTTACTCCTTTTTTCCAAATAACAATTGTAGTACGCTCCTTTGCGGGAATCAAAACTTTGATTTCTTCAGTTAACTCGTATTACCATTACACCGTGAGTGAATCACTTGATAAAACACAAAATTTTTCATATATAATTAATGTAAAATAAATATTTTGTGATAAATGAAAATTTTAATACATTTGATATCATATTAGCTTATTCAAAGTCCATACTGTTTCCGGTCTATGTTTCCGAGTTTCTGTCTATATTCACCTTTCGCCAATGTGTCCTTTAATCCGGATACTAAGGTATCCCATCAGCCAATCATGTCATAAGTCCGAAATCAAAGCTTCTAATTGACTGGCATTTTGAGACGTGCGATCTTGGTATCTGGTAGAAATCCAGCTTTAAAGTGTTAAGTGTTTTGTTCTGTATCTCAGAACTATGTGGTTCATTTCTCTAAACTCCATAATGTTAAGAAAATATGTAAAAAAAAATTTAATTTAATAATTCTAATTTACAAAAAGTGGCTAAATATTGTAACTATTTTGATATACAGAAGAGAAAAACAAAATAAATAACAGTAGTAACAACCTTTCAGCTAGATAATAACTTTCCATGCAGACCACCTACATCACATAAAGACATTGAAGAACAAGCCGTTTACAGTAAGAAGAGAAAACAGGAATATACTCTCTGAAAGTTCCTTTTAAGCTGGATTCCCACCAAATACTCTTTTTTTCCCTACGTCGAGGCGGAGACGACGTAGCATGACATAGACATGAGCCCACTGACAGCCCAATAAAAACCACACTTGTTATAAAAATTATCTGGAGAACAATTCATAAAAGAGAGCTCAGGGAGGCTTGTCAAATGTGTAAAATCCATAAAAGGGCCTAAAGAACACAGGGCCCCGTCAGAAATATTGTCCACACCGATAAGGCAAATGAGTCCTTGTAAAAAAATCATGTCCAATCAAAAGTCTAAAATTTGAGGTAACAACCAAGCGAGGAAGGTCAGAGGGGAGGGGGCGGGTTACAATAATGAACTCAAGCCTTACCCATCACAACCTCAATACGGTTATTTCGGAGGGATATTTTCAATCCATTTTTTATTACACCACAGATTTGCTGGTAGGACAGATTAATATGTGGCTGTTACAAATTGTATCCATTTTTGCAAGGATGTCAGCTTTTCATTTCCTGGGATTTCCTGCTGCATGGAACAGGAATCAATGAAGAACAATTTTTCAGCCAGTAGAAAGATTGCTACTGGCCGGAAAATTGCTTGATTAAAAAGTATCTTGGGGGTGATCTCGCCTCCACGTGGTTCCCCTTGGAACCTTTGGTAACCCCTTGCCTTTCAACTTTCCCACCTTTTTTCCTTGCCTTTTGGTAACCGAACGAGACACTGGGCCAGTTATGCCACCAAATACTAAGATTGTACGTCGCAGAATGTCAGCCAATCAGAAGCCTGAGGGGACAGGATAAAGGCTTCTGATTGACTGACGTTTTACAACGCTCGATCTTATTATCTTGTGGAAATTAAGTTTAAATTCCTCGAACATTAGAGTATCGACACGATTGCTTTAGGCTGACCTTTTACCTTGTTTCTTAAAGGAACAAAAAAAAAAAAAGTATTTCCTTAATGCGTTATAGCTCTTATAACGGACATTCTAAATACATTTAATTATCTTACAATAGTTATGTAATGCATGTGTATAAAATTTCTATAACCTTTTTTTCTTTATAGATCACTCAGACGAGCAAAAATCTGCCACCCCTCGCAAGTGCAGAGACACTCACCCCCTCTCTAATTTCATCCAGCTACGGAAGCATAGACAGTGTGGTGTAATCAACAGTATTCGAACTGCACGGACACGTTGGAGTGGACGCACATTATGGTTCGCTTTTCACAACACTGGAAATGCTTTTCTCATCCGAAAAAACCACCAGGAAAGCACTTTTCTAGGTGTTGGACCACTTGTAAGGATATCGTTGCCAATTTTTTATTTCTAACTTCTCTGAAATATCTTCCAGAGCAAGTTTAGAAGATCATCCACCGTTAGTGTTGCGATTCTGAAAATCGTTTGATGTCATTGGATTATTTTATGTAATTATTGAAAATTGAAATTACATTCAGTAATTAATAATTTCAAGGAATTGAAAAGGCATTTATTGGAATATGCCTGATTATGCATGTGCCAAAATTGGAAACATTTTTTATAATTTTCAAATGAGATAAACCAAATAGTGGAAAACTATTAAATTATTCTAATCGAAACAAAAATTGCTATATGATTGAAAACAACAACAGATATTGAAAACAACAATAGATATTTAAGAATCCTATAGTTTAGAATTTTAAAAACATGTATTCGACATTATATAATTTATCTTATTATGATATTAGTGTTGGTTTGTTACAAATATTGTTTTATATATGATTATAGAAAGATCTACAAGGGCTTTAAAAAAACAGATGCTTAGCTTTTGATAATGGAAATATCATTACTAAATAACTCCAAGCTGTGTAATAGTGCCACTTCCCAAAGCATACTTTATTTAATGGTTCACTATGCTAGACTTATTGTGATGAAGCTTATTATTATAAACTGTATTAAGTATTTAATAAATTATTTGAAAGAAATATTGTGTGTTCATTCTTGATTTTGATAAAAATATTACTAAATTTTTTAACTTTTTAAACATTTTAAGTTGTTATCCCTGCTATGTATAAGACATTAAAACAAAATACTCAAGGAAATGTAGCTCAATGGAAAAATGTAGCTCAAGGAAATGTAGTAAAATACTCAAGGTCGATGGAAATGTAGTCTTACAGGCTGAAAGTGATCGACCCCGTTCAATCAGCAACATATATTTTACCAGATATATTTTAGCGTGATATTATGAAAAAAAATTTGAAAATTAATTTAAGATATCGAATGAAAAAGATTTTTCAAACAAGTAATATAAAAAAAAAAATTTTAAGTCAATTCCTACTTTTTTTCACTATATTGTAGAAAAGTCCTTTACAAATAAAGTTGAAATTTTCCTCTTATGCCTGGCGCCATCTATTATTAGATACAAACAACTTTAATCTAAAAGAAACTAAAATTAATTAATTAAATTTAATTAATGAATTAATATTTGAAAAACTGTATTAACATCAAGTGTCATCCACTACAAGTTCAAAAAATGTATTTGAACTTGAGTATTGAATAAAACGTAATTTATTAACGATTGAAAATTTGAACAAGGTAGTGTGGGCTAATAGTAGGAATTGAAAAAGAAATCCAACTGTTATGTAGTAACAGTTTATAAATTTTTTAATAAAAAAAAAATAGCATCAGAGACTAATATTACATAAAAAAAATAATATTGTATATAAAATATATACAAAAATATAAATTAGCTACATATAAATAATTGCATTATATAATTTTTATACATTATAAATTATTTACTATGTATAAAAAAATTTATGTTGAAAAACGAAACATTATGAATGCTAACATGAAACGAATTCTAAATTTTCGTTGTTAAAAAAATCTGTAATAAATAATTCTCCAACCTATTCTAATATTTCTTACAGTTAGAAAAAGATAAATTTTGAAAAATTAAAAGCACAATTATGTCTCAATTTTTTTGAAGAAATGAATCTACCATTATAAGTAATACGAGAAAAGTATAGACAAAATAAGTATATTATATACTAATATATAATATACTTTATATAAGTATATTATATTATTTTTTAATATTAATATTTATTAAATTTTAATATTTTAATGAGCATTGCATATATAAAAATTTATAAATATATTTTAAATTTTTTATACATATAATTCATTAATATTATCATATTTGAACGATTTTTTTAAATTATTAATATATTTATAATATAAAAATATATTTATACTATAAAAATATATTTATTATATAATATATTAAATAAGATGTTTACATATTGATTAGAAACTTCACATATATTATCTTTTACAATTTTTAAACAACCTCAACGCAAAACTTAATCAACCACATTTTTGTTAAATTTTAAATATTAAATACACATATTTTTAAGTTAATTTAGTAGAACATTTTATTCGGTTGCATTGAATTTCTTCTAGCAGCAATAAAAAATTTAATAAAAAAGTTTTCTTGAAAAAAAATTATTAACGACTTTCCTTACTTTCCTTAGAGAATACATCATTTTTAAATAACTTCCCCTGCTCAGTGTCACCTTACAGTTGCAGAAGATGAAATGGTATTTTTAGAAAAACATAAAGACACATGTAGTATTTCTGCTTGAAGGTAGAGGGAGAAAAAAGATAACCAATCAATGCAACGGTCCGCATGATTTCATGTGGGCTGAAATTAAGTGAAGCACGAAAGCCAGTAATGGATTATGTCAATCGATGACTTGTAAACTTCCTTCGAGAAAATATACTAACTTTTGTGAATGTCAACTCCAAACAAAAAAATAACTTTATAAACAACTTAAAATTCAACTGAGCATACCAGTCTTTAATTTCAAAAGAAGTTATAATTTCCTGTGTTGGCGATGGAAGCAGATTGGAAATCCTGTTGTGCATTTTTTTTTTTTTTTTTTACTAACAATTTTAATGAAAGTCAGAGAAATGAATTTTAAATAATATATTAGTGCACATTAATTTTTGTCAATGATAGAATGTGATTAAAAAAAAAAAATGTTAATATTTTATAGTCACCAGTTTGTGACACTTTAATTTATGAAAAAATTATAACTGGGATTTTAATAAAATAATAATTTGTAGGTAAAAAATAATGTAAATAATTTCTGTAGATTAAAAAGGGTAATAGGTTAAATAGGTTAAAGTAATGTAAGTAGGTTACAAATAATGTAAATTATTTGTAGATTAAAAATAATATAAATAATTTTCAGGTTTAAATTAATGTAAATAATTTGTTGGTTAAAAATAATGTAAATAATTTGTAGGTTAAAAATAATGAAACGCGTGATTTCCGTTTATAATATTTTTAAATAAATACGAAGATAGAATGTGATTAAAAAATTGTTAATATTCTATAACAAGCAGTTTATAACATTTTCATTTATGAATAAATTATAACTACTTTTTTTTTTAAAATAATAATTTGTAGGCTAAAAATAATGTAAATAATGTGTAGGTTAAAAATAGTGCGAATAATTTGCAGGTTAAAAATAATGTAATTAATTTGTGTAGATTAAAAATGTAAATAATTTGTAGGAAAAAAAAATAATGCAAATAATTTGTAGAAAAATAAAAATAATGCAAATAACTAACTATTGGTTAAGAATACTGTTAATAATTTGTAGGTAAAAAAATAATATGAACAATTTTGTAAATTAAAAATAATGCAAATAATTTGTAGGTTAAAAATAATGTAAATAATTTGTGGGTAAAAAATAATGTAAACAATTTGTAAAAAAATAATGTAAATAATTTGTAGGTAAAAAATAATGTCAATAATTTGTAGGTAAATAAGAATATAAATGATTTGTAGGTTAAAAATAATGAAACGCGTGATTTTCTTTTATAATATCTTTTAATAAATACAAAGATAAATTTATGATTAACGTAGAAATAATTTTATCGTTTGTATCGAAATTTATCGTAATCGTAATTGTATCGTAATTACACTAATTTTATGATTGAAAATATCAACTAAAATAATAAATTAATCGGTATGGTTTTTTTTTTAACAACTTTTATTAAAATATCTAATAAATAAGGTTTTTTTTTCATAATTAGAGTGAATTCATTATAAAAAAACTGAAACATTTCGCATAATTTAACTAATTTAGATAACTTTTGATAATGTTCTTCAATGTAAAAAAAAAAAATTTTAATTTATTTCAATAATGAAAAAAATGTCATTATAACAAATTTTAATAGCTAGAATTTTAAAATGTATTAAAATTTCCTTTGAACAATATTATTAACATTAAAAAAGTTTCATAACTTTTATATTTTTGTTTAATAAAATGTATTACAATAAAAAATAATAAATGGTTAATTTAGTTTGTTTTAAGGATAAATTTTAATGTCTTAAACATTGAATTATATAAAAAAAATAGAAAAATATAATAATTTTTAATAAAAAAACCATCAACTACTTTAATAAAAGTATTGTTACTCCGCGTCCGTGGCTTACCATCGAGTTACACGCGCCCCTGGGTAATGCAAAGTGAGTAACATCGGTGCAGTCCTTATGGCGGTCTGTCTATTTGCCAGCTGCATTAGAAGAAAAAAAAAAAAAACTTTAATAAAAGTATAAAGAACTTGCAAATAAAAAAACAGTATTTTTTTAACTAAATTATTTTTTATTATTTCAAAGTGTGTTTAACAAAATTAATTAAATAATTTCTATATTAAGTTGTTCAATATAAAGCAGAAATTTGAAATTTCTCTATGTGAACAAAAAAAAATTCTAAATTTTGAAATATAACATTCATAAGCAAAATTCATTTATAAATACAATGCATTGGTTTGGGATTTAAAAGAATAATGAAATACAAGAATATTAAAAAAATTCGAAAGATAACTAATCAGTCATATGAAACTTTCTTTAAATTTTCAATTAACATTTTCAATCATAGAGACAAAAATCTTATTGAAAAGAATTAGATTTCAATTTTAAATTTAATTCTTTCTCTCTTATCTGTAATAAAGAAGACTTCAAAAGAAATTTGAGTAGAGAATTCAAAATCTTATTGTTCTTGTTTATTTGAAGCTGCTATTCAAGCTGAAATCACTTGATTTATCAATCAATCATATGATAAATTTCTGATCAAATTATTTTGAACTGTGTCACTATTTGTGGACACTGATATATCGTGCATGTGTTTAGAAAAAGAGTTAATTTAAAATTAAGCTTTTAAATTTCTTAAATAAATCTTTGTTGAATTGCTTTAAATTTTCGTAAATAAATATCTCTTGAATTATTTTAAATTTTGATTGATAAATAATTGTTGAATTAATTATTTAAATTTTCGTTAATAAATCTCGTAAATATTAAATTTCAAATTTATAATTAATTAAATTAATATTAAATTTTCGTAAATAAATCTTTGTTGGTTTACTTTAAATTTTCATTAATAAATAATTATTTAATTACTTTAAATTTTAATAAATAAAACCCAGTGGAATATTAAATTTTCATAAATAAATCTTTGTTGAATTACTTTAAATTTTAATAAATAAAACCTAGGTGAATATTAAATTTTCATAAATAAACCTTTGGTGAACTGGTTTAAATTTTCGTAAATAAAAATCTTTTGAATTACTTTACATTTTCCTTAATAAATAATTGTTTAACTACTTTAAATTTTAATAAATAAAACCATGTATAAATTTTCATAAATAAATCCTTGTTGAATTACTTTAAATTTTCGTAAATTAAATATCTGTTGAATTACTTTAAATTTAAATAAATAAAACCTAGTTGAATATTAAATTTTCATAAATAAATCTTTCTTGAAATACTTTAAAATTGTTTAACTACTTTAAATTTTAAAAAATAAAACCTAGGTGAATATTACATTTTCATAAATAAATCTTTGTTGAACTGCTTTAAATTTTCGTAAGCAAATATCTGTTGAATTATTTTAAATTTTAATAAATAAAACCTAATTGAATATTAATTTTTCATAAATAAATATTTGTTGAATTGTGTTAAATTTTTGTAGATAAATATTTGTTGAATTACATTAAATTTTCATTGATAAACAATTGTTTAATTACTTTAAATAACACCTATTTGAATATTAAGTTTTTATAAATAAATATTTGTTAAATTATTTTTAATTTTAAAATTATTCCAAGGTCATCTGCCTACTGGAAGATTTTGAAATAGAGGTTTTTCTTCTAACGAAATAGGGTTGCCAGCCCTACGCCCTACAGCTAATCGGCTGGGACCTACGGTTTAAAGTGGATTTCGAACCGCCACAAGCATCCATGGCACCGCCGAGACTCGAACCAGAAATCTGGTGCACCGAGCTCTAGAGCGCCAGTCACTCGGCCATCAAGACCTATGACAGTTATAATTACGATTTTAAAAAAAGCTATTTATCTAACTCATAATTTATACGATGAAAAATGTAAATGAAATATTTTTTAAATGTTTTACCTTTAAAATTATAATATTATGTTTAAACAGCAACTCGGTACACTAAATCTTTTATCATTAAAAATTATTTTAAAGTTTATTAAATGATCTGAATTTAATTATATTATTATAAATTATTCGAATCAAAAAAAAGATTGCATAAGCGCAATACTCTTATTATATAACTATAATGAAAAAAAAAAAATATGTACTTGAATCTTTTAAAAATATAGTATTAACATAAAAAAATAATAATAATGATTTTAAAAATTATGTTACATTACATAAATAAAATTTCAGAATTTTTAGAGAAAAAAAAAGTCTAAGAATAATCTTCAGTAGCCACAATTTATAAATTATCCTCTTCTCAAAGGAATTATCCATTTTTAACTGCTAATTTATTGAAATAAAGCGGTCTGCAGACTTTAACGAAAACTGACGTATATATTTAGAATACATTTAAAAAAAAAAAAAAACTTTCGTTGGAAAATGTTTTTATTTTTATTTATTTATTTTTTCTATTTTGCGTCATTAAACTTAAGTAAGTTAATATCCCCCAAAATATTGATTTTCTTTCGTTGCTCATTTCGTTTAACCCATCAACACACAGCCATGAATATCTTTTTAACAGCTTCTACTTCTTTTTATTTAGTTCTTTCTCAATTTCTGCTCTTAAATTATTATTAAATACCCGTTAAAATTTAAGTATTTGTGGCATATTTAAAAATTCTTAATTTCTTCAGGGTGAAATAGGGATATATATATATATATATATGTGTGTGTGTGTGTGTGTGTGTGTGTGTGTGTGTGTGTGTGTGTGTGTGTTTGTGTGTGTGTATTTATATATATATACTTATGTAAATGAAATTATATAACCCAACCAAAAAAATTTTGATTTTCTTTCTTTGTGAATTTCATTTAACCCATCAATTTCTTCTCAATTTCTGCTCTTTAATTATAATTAACTACACTTCAAAATTTAAGTTTTTGTCGTATATTTAAAAATTCTTAATTTCTTCAGGATTAAACAGTGTGATGTACACATATATGTATATGTATATATATGTGTGTGCGTGTGTGTGTAGTTATATATATATGTATATATATATATATATATCTTTATGTATATATAATTCTTCTGTACATGTGTCTGTCACTGAACTCCTCCTAAACGGCTGGACCAATTTTGATGAAATTTTTTTGTGTTTGTTTGAGTGGGTCCTTGGATGGTTTAGGTTCACAATTGAACCCGGTAGGTACACTGCAATTTGGTTCTTCTGTACGTGTGTTTGTCACTGAACTCCTCCTAAACGATTTTGATATATATATATATGGGGATGTAGAATAAAAGTAAAATAATTTGCATTTTAATAAAATCTTCACATTCCTAAGTGAAATAAAGAAATTTCTTAAAAGGGAAATTTAAAGACAAATTATTCGTAATTCACTTTAAGCCGTAGGTCCCGGTCTAATATAACTGTTGAGAATTGGGTGCACGGCAAAGAATCCTGCTCCGTAAAAAGTCACCGTCACGGAGCTAAGTCAAGCTTCTACATACAATGTGCGACCTGATGGGCAATTAACTAGAGCTCAACCTTTGGTACCCCAGGCTTGAGGTTCGAATCCTGGTGATGGCATGGATATTTGTGAGTGGTTCGGAATCCACGTTAGACACTAGGTCTCTTTCTAATTAGCCTAAAGTGTGCAAAAAATGACCGTAGATCGACAAACCAAACCAAACCATATACCTACAGTGCTCCATCACAACAGAAGCTGCCCCCTTTCCCTTCTTCTATGAGATCGCATGGGTTTTTGAACTTGTTGTTTAGACGTTGCTTTCTACCAAGTAGTATAAGAAACAAGAATTAAAACAAGCAAAAATCCTAATCCTAGTGTTAGGAGGGATATTGCGTGCTATTCATCCGAAATATTTTTGGAATCGTTTGAAGCCTTATATATGGAGCTGTAGAAATATGTAAGGCTTCAAACGATTTTGTGGAGATAAATAAGCAGCCATAAATGGCAACAGTTCGTCATAAAGTATTATTAAATTTCACAGAATATGTTTCATTCGATTTTTGTTCTAAAAGATGAAAAATGTTCGAAAGGTTTGATTGATCTTTACTAAAATGAATTGATCTTTAAAAAAATCAAATAGCTGGACTTAAAATTGGTTCAACTTTAGTTTATTTCTTCTTTTGGTACATTAATTATAGGTCGGTTGGTGTATTTTTCAATTCCATCTATTAGCTCACACTCTCCTATATATATCTTGTTCAAATTTTCAATCGTTAATAGAATACTTGTTATTCATCCACTCCAGTTCAAATACATTTTTGAACTTGTAGTGGATGACACTTAATGTTAATACAGTTTTTTCAAATATTAATTCAGTAATTAAATTTAATTAATTAATTTTATTTTTTTTAGATTTAAGTTGCATGTATCTACCAATAGATGGCGCCAGACAAATTTAAAAAAATGAATGAAAAATTATTTATAAAGGACTTTCTGCAATGTAGTGAAAAAATAGGAATTGACTTTAAAATTTTTTTTTTTTTTAATATTACTTGTTATAGCACAAGAACCAGTTTTGGCTATGTTACAGCAAATAAATAATAACGTTTCAAGAAATTCAGCGATAAAAATGATTAATTCCAAAAAAAAAAAATTTTTGATTTGATTAAAATAATTTGATAAAAAAATTTTTTAATTGTTTAATTGTATTATTAGCCTTTTTAATAAATCTTTAAATAAAAATAAACTTACGTATTCAATGTCACAAAGTATAGTTATAATTTAATTCAATTTATAATACACACATTAATTCAAAACCTCGTTGTATTCCTCGGTTGTATACAACGAGGATTTCGTTGTTGTTGTTCGAGAAAAATGTTATTTTTGTTTCGTTTTTCTCGTTGTATTCCAGACATCCTAATTATTATAGGATCTTTCTGATTCTGATACTAATTCTGATTGTGATAAAAACTTTTAAAATCTATTCCTATTCAATATAGTGTCATTTGAATATTGTCAATAGTCTTTGAATATTGTCTTTTAAAATCTACTCAATATAGTGTCCTTTTGAATATTGTCTATAATCTTTGAATATTGTTTTTTTAAATCTATTACTATTCAATATAGTGTCCTTTTGAATATTGTCTATAATCTTTGAATATAGTCTTTTAAAATCTATATTCAATATAGTGTTCTTTTTTGAATATTGTTTATATTATCAATTGTTTTTTTTTTTTATTTGTTTGGTTGCTTTTTCAATTCCTTCTATTAGCTCACACTCTACCTATATATATCTTGTTCAAATTTGTATCAAGTGCAAATACTTTTTTTTTTTTTGAACTTGTAGTGGATGACACTTGATGTTAATGCAGTTTTTCAAATATTAATTCAGTAATTAAATTTAATTAATTAATTTTAGTTTTTTTTTAGATTTAAATTGCATATATCTACCAATAGATGGAGCCACATAAACTTAAAAAAATGAATGAAAATTATTTATAAAGGACTTTCTGCAATATAGTGAAAAAAACGTGGGAATTGACTTAAAAAAAAATTTTTTTTATATTTCTTGTTTCGGTTAAGAATATCTTTGTAAATTAAGTTTCTACATACCGTTAAGGTCTCCCTTATCATCCATTGCGTTATTTTTTTTTTCTTCACTAAATATTATTCAAATAACTTGATAAAAAATTTTTATTTGTTAAATAATTTTATTAGATTTTTTTCATGGTTAAATAAAAATAATATTAATGTGTTGAGGTATAGTTATAATTTAATTCAATTTAAAATGCATACATTAATTCAAAAACCTTATTTTTCTAGTTGTATTACACGACATCCTAATTATTATAGGAACTTTCTGATGACAAAAAATACTGATTCTGATATTAATTCAGATTGTGATGAGGACTTTTAAAAATCTGTTCCTATTCAATATATTCTCCGTTGAATATTGTTTATAGTTAGAAATTTTTTTTCAATTCCTTCTATTAGCTCACACTCACCCTACATATATCTTGTTCCAGTTTTCAATTGTTAATAGGATACTTTTTTTATTCATCCACTCAAGTTCAAATACATTTTTCTTGAACTTGTAGTGGATGACACTTGATGTTGATACAGTTTTTCAAATATCAATTCAGTAATTAATTTTATTTTTTTTAGATTTAAGTTGCATGTATCTACCAATAGATGGCGTCAGATAAACTTAAAAAAATGAATGAAAATTATTTATAAAGGACTTTCTGCAATATAGTGAAAAAAGTAGGAATTAACTTTAAAAAAAAATTTTTATATTACTTGTTTATTTGTTTGTTTGCTTTTTCCGGTTAAGAACACATTTGAAGTTAATTTCATTTAGTAATAGAACATTATTGGATCGAAAACAGAAGTAGATGTTAATGTAGATAAAATTAAGTTTCTACTTACCATTAAAGTCTTCCTTTTCATCCATTCCGTTATTTTTCTTCCTAGTGCGCATGCGTATCAAATACATAGCACCTACTTCGCATGCGTTTATGTAACGGAGCTTTAGTGAGAATCCGCTATATATAAAACAAGTAACATAAAAAAAAAAAAGTTTAAAGTCAATTCCTACTTTTTTTTTCACTATGTTGCAGAAAGTCGTTAGTTAATAATTTTCATTCATTTTTTAAAATTTATCTGACGCCATCTATTGGTAGATATATGCAACTTAAATCTTAAAAAAAAAACTAAAATTAATTAATTAAATTGAATTACTGAATTAATATATGAAAAAAACTGTATTAGCATCAAGTATCATCCTCTACAAGTTAAAAAAAATGTATTTGAACCTGAGTGGATGAATAAAAAGTATTTTATTAACAATTAAAAATTTTAACAAGATATATATAGGGAGAGTGTGAACTAATAGAAGGAATTGAATAAAGATGGTTGAAAAAAAAAGACGAGCATGGCGACTAATTATGAAACGTGATATTTTGATGTGTAAAAAAAAGGAGCAGGAGTAAAGTCAGAGCTCCTTAAAGAACAAGACATAATTAGTTAAAATAATTAAATTCTTTGAAAACTATAATCAATATCATGGGAAAGCATGATATTGTCCTGGTCTGAAGTCGTCAAAATTATTAACGATATAAAATAAAAATATTTGCTAAATGTTGACAAAGATTTGGGTTTCAAAACTCACGAAATAAAGAGAAATTTTGCATGAAACTTAACAAAATTCACGAAGACTTCGAGAATGAAGCATTCAAAAAAAAAAATCACGAAAGAGATGTCTTTAAAGATGGATGGCAGGAAGGCCTGATTGGCAGTTGAATTCAATTTATCAGTCGAATACACCGCAATTTCAGTGTACGTTACACATGAAGGCTTAATTTAAATGAAAACTGACTATACGTAGTCCGATCACCGATTGTGTGGAAAGTAAACATCCGTTTTAAAAGCAGAAATGGATGAATGGTCATGGTCAGATGCAAGCGATACAAAGTAGTTTTGGAACAAAAACAAGTGATATAAAAAAAAATGTTTTTTAAGTCAATTCTACTTTTTTTTTTTCACTATATTGCAGAAAGTCCTTTTATAAATCATTTTCATACTTTTTTTTAAGTTTATCTGGCGCCATCTATTGGTAGATATATGCAACTTAAATCTAAAAACTATAATTAATTAATTAAATTGAATGACTGAATTAATATTTGAAAAAACTATATTAACATCAAGTGTCATCTACTACAAGTCCAAAAAATGTATTTGAACTTGAGTGGATGAATAAAAAGTGTTTTATTAACGATTGAAAATTTCAACAAGATATATATAGGGAGAGCGTGAGCTAATAGAAGGAATTGAAAGCAAGTAATAAAAAAAAAATTTTTTATATCAATTCCTACTTTTTTTCACTATATTGTAGAAAGTCCTTCATAAATAATTTTCATTCAATTTTTAAGTTTATCTGACGCCATCTATTGGTAGATATATGCAACTTAAATCTAAAAAAAACACTAAAATTAATTAATTAAACTTAATTACTGAATTAATATTTGAATAAATTGTATTAACATCAAGTGTCATCCACTGCAAGCTCAAAAAATGTATTTGAATTTGAGTGGATGAATAAAAATATTTTATTAACGACTGAAAATTTGAATAGGGCTCTGTGAGCTAATAGGAGAATTGAAAACAAGTAATATAAAAAAAAAAAATTTAAGTCAATTCCTACTTTTTTTCACTATATTGCAGAAAGTCCTTTAAAAATAATTTTCATTCATTTTTTTAAGTTTATCTGGCCCCATCTATTGGTAGATATATGCAACTTAAATGTAAAAAACTAAAATCAATTAATTAAAGT
>BPLR01008388.1:0-69004 GCA_021605095.1 Caerostris extrusa | reverse complement strand
GTTTATGGCTGTTTCACATAATTGCTGTAAATCAAGGATCGCTCCAAGGGTATTACCAAACTAAATTCACGGGAAAAATTAATTTCTATTAAACTTTATTAAATAATTAAAAAAACCTTACATATCTAAAGCAAACTGAAAATGATGAAATAAAATAACTAAGAACTAAAAAATTCGACAAACGAATATACATCATTTAACTGACGCTTACTAGTAGATATACAGTATTTCACATTTCGTTAACTTATTAGAGGGCATAACCTTTTTTATGGTCCGATATTCTTCTTCCTAGCTCGCATTGCCATAGAAATAGCTCAGTAGTGCAGTAGTTACTGATACGCATGCGCAACAGGTACTATGTTTCCTATGAGCATGCGCGCTAGGGAGAAAAAATATCGCACGATAAAAAAACCCGTTATGCAAAAACTCTCTATTTTCTCCCTTTTTGGGACGCCATGTTTACATAATTACTGCAAATCAAGGATCGTTTTAAAGATATTACCCAAATAATTTCACGTGAAAAAAAATTCATTAAACTTTAATAAAATGAAGAAAAAAAAGCATAACCCTTATATATACAAAAAAAAACAAATGAAGAGAGTATAAGGAAATAAAATGACTTAAATCTCGACAGACGAGATATATGTCATTTAACTGCTTAGATATACAAAAAATTCACGTTTTGTTAACTTATCCTTTCCCATCAGCCCTGCTTACATAATTACTGTGAACCAATGATTACCATAATAAATTTACGGGAAAAATTAATTTTCATTAAACTGTATTAAATTAAAAAAACCCTTATATATCAAAAAGCAAAATGAAGTAAAAATAACTAAGAACTAAAAAAATTCGCCAGACGGATATATGTCGTTTAACTGAGGCTTAGATATACAGAAATTCACGTTTAGTTAACTTATCTTTTCCCATTTGGGAAGCCATGCTTACATAATTACTGAAAACCAAGGATAATACCAAAATAAATTCACTGAGAAAAATTAATTTTCATTAAACTTTATTAAATTTGAAAAATAATTATATATCAAAAGCAAAATTAAGAGATTACGATGGAATAAAATGCACTTAGCGTGCCAGCTAATGGCTCATGCTATAATGAATGTTCGCAGCAAAATGGCGTCGTAAATTATGAGCCTCAAAGTGTTAGATAAGAGGTGATTAATTGCGCAAAAACATTCAGCAGTTTTTTTTAGTTTTGGGACTCGGGATATTTTTTGTGCTACTAATAACAGGAAAATTCATCCAATAGAATGATAATGCATGATTTTTCAAATTTTTAGTTAACTATGAGGAATAAAAAAACAGCAAATATCTCATAAAACGGAATTCATTATTGAGCTTTCTGATAATAGTGAGTAAATAGATAAAAGATGATATAACAGAAATTAAAAATAATACATATGCATTTTTCAATTTTAAACTAAATAATTGATTAATAATTACATATTATTTGAAATCAAATAATTTTTGATAAGTGTCAATTTTGTATTTTATTTCCACTGAGATTTCGATATTAATGAGATATTGATTTAAATAGAAATTAAGATGATATAATACAGATTAAAAATATTTATTTTCTCTAATTTTAAAATAAATTATTGTTTAATAATTACATATAAATCTGAAAAGTGCAGTCATGTTTAGGATTTTCAAATTCTTAATCTGTATTTTATTGAGTTTTCTCTGATAATACTTGAGCGGAGCGGAGATGACGGATCAAAATTAAAAATACAATATATGTATATATATATATATATAACGTTTTGCCAACTTAATAGACTATTGATTATCAATTACATATTTTTTGAAATCGTGTTTAGGAAATTAATTTCTTAAATTTTTATTTTCTATTGAGTTTCTCTCTGATAATAGTGAGTAAATAGATAAAAAAGAAAGGTGATATTTCAAATTGAAAATTATATTTTTACCAATTTTAAAATAAATTATTGATTAAATAAATTGCATATTATTTGAAATCAAATCATCTTTAGGATTTCAATTTCTTAATTTATTTATTGAGTTTCTCCTTGATAATAGAGACAGAGTGGGGCAGATGTCAATAACATTATAATCGAAATTAAAATTAATATGTATTTAATTTTTTTCACTTTGAAATAAATGATGTTTACTAATTACATATTTTGAAATCATGTGCTTAGATTTCAATTCTTTAATTTGCCTTATTGAGTTTTCTGATAATAGTGAGTAAATATAAAAATGATGATATTAAAGAAATTAAAAATAATATTAAATGCATTTTTTTCAATTTAAAAATAAATTATGGATTATTAATTACATATTATTTGAAATGAAATAGTGTATAGATTTTAATTTAATTTATTTTGTTGAGTATTCTGATATTAGTGAGTAAATAGACAAAAGATGATATAAAGGAAATTAAAGATAAATATATAAGTATTTTTTTTTTCAATTTTAAAAATAAATTATGGATTAATAATTACGTATTATTTGAAATCAAACCATTTTTACGAACCTCAATTTCCTTTAATTATTTTATTGAGTTTTCTGATAATAGTGAGTAAATAGACAAATGATGATAAAATAGAAATTAAAAACTAATAGATATGCATTTTTTTGCAGTTTTAAAATAAAATTATTTATTAATAATTACGTATCATTTGAAATCATATTATCTTTAGTATTTCAATTTTAACTTATTTTTATTGAGTTGTCTGATAATTATGAATAAATAGACAAAATGATGATATAAAAAAAAAATTAAAAATAATACTTTGTATGAATTTTTTTTTCCAATTTTAAAATAAATTATTGGTTAAAATTACATATTTCTAAAATCATGTTTATGATTTCACTTTCTTAATTTATTTTTTATTTAGTTTTCTGATAATAGTGAGCAAATAGACAAATGATGATAAATAGAAATTAAAAATACTATATATGCATTTTTTTCAATTTTAAAATAAATTATTGATTAATAATTACATATTATTTGAAATCAAATCATCTTTAGGATTTCAATTTCTTAATTTATGTTATTGAGTTTTTCTGATAATAGTGAGATAATGATTAAATAGAAAATAAGATGATATAATCCAAATAATTTTTTTTTTTTTTTTACAATTTTATAATAAGTTTTTGATTAATAATTACATGTTATGTGAAATGGAATCATGTTTAGGATTTCAATTTCTTAATTTATTTTATTGAGTATTCTGATAATAGTGAGTAAATAGACAAATAATGATATAAAAGAAATTAAAAATAATTCATATGTATTTTATTAAATTTAAAATAAATTATTGATAAATAAATACACATTATTTGAAATCAAACCATTTTATGCTCTCAATTTCTTATATCTTTAATTAATAGTACCTTTAATTTATACCTTTAATTATTAATCTGTAGTCATATTTTAATTATAAAAAATTATTTAATTGAATTAGAATATGACGATAGAATCGAAAAAGAAAATTTTATTGATGTTTTAATTATATAAAAGAAATATTTAATTTCATTGGAATCAGATGAAATAATTAGAAAAATAAGTGTCTGTATTCTTTTTAAATTGTCAAATTTAAATAAATGCATATTTATGACTTTACTTAAATGCTGTTGGGATAATATAGCACTCGTTATTTAATAGGAAATTCATGCTTGTTTATTGTAGGTTTTCCAGTTAGGTATTGAGGTTTTTTAATCAGATGAAAAGAGGCTCTTAGGCTATTCCACTTATGAAACCCTTTCACCTCCCTTTCTTAAGTTTGTAAATTACATAAGAGATAATAAAATACATCATTACTGCGATACATATCAATATAAAGTTAAATGAATCATGCTGTGATGGGTACTAATCTTTACAAAAATGTGGCATGGTTAATAAATTTAAAAAAAAAAAAAAAAAAAGTCATGAAAGCTTATTTTGACATTTATTCTCGGCACCCTATATAGTACTTGTAACAATAATTAATCAAATGTAACACACCAGCATTTACAAAGAAACAAAATTCAAATAATAAAAATCTTTGACTACGAAAATAAAATACGCAATAAAAATTATCATATTTTTTATCCAATTAAATTAAATATATTTAATACATTGAAGATTAAAGATTAGATAAATTTGTAAAACAATTCATTTCAGATTAAAATTGAATTATTATAATATTCAGTGCTTTAGTTTAAAGTTTTTGTGAATAGTCGTATGAATTATTAGCACCTGTGTTTTTATCTTGATTCATTGTTTTTAGTGTTTACTGTTTTTAGAATAGTCCCATCATATAATTTTTGTTTGTGGGCATTCATAAGAATGCGTAGGCCCAATACCAGATCTGCAGATCTTGAGGCTCTAGGCTGAAAGTTTGTAGCATTCAGAAAGACATGAAATTCACCAACGCTCTGATTCCCATTTAAAAATGCAGAGTCAGCCTTATCCAGAAAATTTGACCCTTTGCCCACATGAAATTCTCCCGTAAAAAAATGCAGTGGAAGGTGTAGATCATTTAACCAAAAATCTTCCCGGTTGTCATATAGATACCTTCAGATCTCCATTTAAAAATGCAGGAAGTTGTAGATCCTGAAGCCCATCTCCGCGGACAATGAGACAGTTTGAAGTTCACCAATACCAGATCTCCATTTAAAATGCAGGAAGGTGTATATCCTGCCGCATTATCCAAAAACGGTATCAAATTTGTTTTGTATCAAGTTTGTAGCATTCATAAGTGAGACATGAAATTCACCAAAACCAGATCTCCATTTAAAATGCAGGAAGGTGTAGATCCCCTAAGCCGCATTATCCAAAAACGGTGTCAAATTTGTTTTTGCATCAAGTTTGTAGCATCTAAGTGAGACATGAAATTCACCAATACCAGATTCCATTTAAAATGCAGGAAGGTGTAGATCCTAAGCTTCTTATCCAAAACGGTATCAAATTTGTTTTTGCATCAAGTTTGTAGTATTCATAAGTGAGAGACATGAAATTCACTAATACCAGATTCCATTTAAAATGCAGGAAGGTGATCCTAAGCCGCATTATCCAAAAAACGGTATCAAATTTGTTTTTGTGCATCAAGTTTGTAGCATTCATAAGAGAGATACAAATTCACCAATACCAGATCTCCATTTAAAAATGCAGGAAGGTGTAGATCCTAAGCCGCATTATCCAAAAAAAAATTTGTTTTGCGTTTGTATCGAATTTGGAACTCCATTTGTAATGCACAGAAAGTTGTGTATCCCTGGGCCGCGTACTTATCCAAAACGCGGTATCGGCACTTGGGCTTGCTGCCAACACGGTGGTCTACACTCCGATAGAATAAAATCATCATATTCCTTTGCCATTCTAGTCAGAAATTTTTTGATAAACTGTCTCCTGAATTCAAACATGGCTGCAGTTTAATAAAAAAAGTAAGAATTTGAGAAATCATATAATAGTAAAAAGTATAAAATATATATTCCCTTGTGATCTTATAATTTTTACGAATGATATATCTGTAATATCAGCTCTGTGATAATACAGTACATTTGAAATAAATGAGATAAAATAAGATAACAATCTGATGATATTTATCTATATGATTTATCATCTTCATATATCATATAGATAAATATCATCTTTCATAATATCATATACATAATTTTATCTATATGATATTATGAAGATGAAATTTATCTATATTTATGAAGATGATATTTCATTCTATACATATTATTTTCTGAAAGATAAATCAACATATAACTGCGAAGGAATTAAAAATATCATTAAGATATATAGAGAGTTTTAGCATGTGCACAGTTAGCATATGGACGTATATTCTCGCTAGCGCATGCTCTTAGGAAATCATGTATCCTATGAGCATGCGCGCTAGGGAGAAAAGACGTTAACGGAGTCCTCACGAGTAACTAACGTACGGTATGCAAAAAATATCATGATTAATGTTGAATCTCGGCTTTCGTGCCATGTTCCTAGTGAGGAATTTTTAATGACTCTCCTGGACCTTTGAAACATCGCCATACACTCACCATGTTGCATAACACAGCCGGGCAATAGATGGCATGTGGTGCTGGACCCATACCATGAAAAGCGAAAGGCTGCACAAAAGCGTCCTCTGTTGTTCATTTTTATTCCCTTACCCAAGGGACAGCCGTAGCTTCTGACGACATGGTAAGGACGCAAGTTACAAACAGTTACAGTTTATTATAAAAGTAAGAATTTGATTAAAACCAATGTTAGTAAAATCTAAAGAAATAACATATATGCTATATTATTTCTTTTTACAAATCTTTTCTTGAAATTAATATTTCCATGATGATCCTCTGATAATCAGCAATTTTAATAAATGAGAGACAGCGAGAAAACAAAATAGTGCCTATTTTCAGAAGAGTGATTATCGTATCAATGCACATTTACTTACTGCATCTGACAGATACCCGGGCCATTATATCCTCGAGAGGGAAACTCAAAAGCTCATTTGAGAATATCTGGAACACTATCTGCTCCTTCATCGATCGCCGGAATTCATCAGTCTGTTTCCGGTGTTGCTATTACAGTCGTCTGCAGTATCTCAAATCCTCAACGCGATATGTGTGATGACATCCGAATCCAGGAATTTTCTCGTGCCAATAATACACCAGTACATAAGTTTTATGACTCTTACGGCGAGAATTACGCGCGCGCGGCGCAGACGAAGATCACGCCCCATCAACTTCCGGTCCTTCTTGATAGCATCGGAAATGAATTCTGTGGAGCGCAAGCGGCAAAAGAATTAGCGTTTATGTACGATGCAAAGACGATTGTTTTTGGAACATTAGAATGATGGGTTAATCCAAGCATTTGGTCGTAAATCTTCTTTTATATTTGGCATTGCATAAGATGGTATTTGAACGGAAGAAAATATGAAGAGTATTAATCCCAAAAAAAGGTTCTAAATAGCATTCGTTACAAAAATAATAGCTCACATGCTAAAAATATGTTTCTAATCTAAATAAAACCAAAAATAAATAATTAAAAAGAGCAGATTATATAGATATTCAGACAATATACAAATACAGTATTAATTGCAAAACTGGAAACTGAATATCTTAAAACATATACATATATAAAAAGATATAGGTCAAATATTGTAAAGGTAAAAAAAATTAAACATTGATAAAACGATATATGATAGGTTTGCGAGATCAAAAAGTTTTGTAAAGCTTTTTAATGAAATTATTTAATTCATATTACAAAAATTGAAATGAAATTATATTAGGAAAACCTGTGTATCACAATTAATGGTTATATTTAATTTTTGAGTACAAATATCTCTTTTATGTGCATCATAGTTATAAATTTCCAATAGCATGATATATAAATCCTGTTCTATAATATCGTGTTATATAAACTTCACATTTTATAATCTGAGTTTATATTTTCACATATCTGTAATCGCAGCAGTGTCTGTAATCTAAATATCGCTACAGCTTTATTATAAAAAGTAAGAATTTAACTATTCCATTGCAGTAAAATATTAAAATAATATATAATCCATAATATTTTATATTTTACAAATGATATTTCTAAAATGCCAGATCTGTAATAATCAATAAATTTAAATAAATGATAAAATAAAACATAAAAAATATGTTTTCCGTGAATGTATATATTTTATAAATGCGCATTATCTTCCTAAAGATAAATAAGCCTATATCTCTGAGGGAATTAAAACTCATTTCGAGAATATCTCTTTTGAATATTGTCTGCTACTAACGATCACCGAAAATCGCCTCTTGTTTCCTTGTTCTGTAATTTCACCGTCGTTTGTGATATGAACCACTGATATTTTTGGGACATCCTAATCCTCAGAATTTTCCCGAATAGTGCCATTTACGCTGTGACATAAAGTTTTATGACTCTTTTTGGCGAGAATTATCGACAGGGTGCAGACGGGAGATCACGCCCCCATACACTAGTCCTGCGGATTTATCTCGCGAAAGTTGAATTCCGTCGAGCAGGCAAAGACTTGACGTTTATATATGATGCAACGATTGCTCTTGGAACATGAATGATGTTAATCCAAGCATCGAGTCGTAAATTTCTCTTTATATTGCGTAGCGACACAAAAGATGCTTTACGAAATAATTTATTCCCTGTAATATTTCATCCAAAAACAAAGTTTCCATAAAATATCTGCTAAAAAACTATCTCCCTCGTGTTTTTCTGATCTGTTTATTTAAATAAAACACAAATTACAAAAAAGATAGAAACCGCAGATTCTATATATAAAAATTCCATTCCATATCCAAATATTACATTGGTTGCAGAAGTGAGAGACTCTTGATAATCACACAAAATATACATATATAAAAAGAAATATTAAACGCAAAATACTGTATAAGCTTAAAAAATGTAAACCTAGGATAAAAGTGATAAGAATGTCACAATACAATTGCGATGTAAGATTCTATGATAATATATGCGTGAACAAAAGAATTTTGCGACGTTTTTAATTGAAACTGATATTTGTATCATATTGCAAAATTGACAAACACGATATAATAATTGTAGTGCTCATACTTTAATATTTCCATCATTTTAGCAGTAAAATATCTTCTTACTGTCCATTATGTTTATAACTCGCCAAGGCTAATAACTACGTATGATATATCTCGAGTTAAACATCGCGCATACAAGCTTTAATAGAAATGTGTAAGAATTTAGTTATATCTCAATATTATTAAAGGAGAAACATCTGCAAGGAACAAAAGGAAAAGAATACATAATGTCAACTCGGAAATATTTAAAATATACATACACGAATATGTATATATACACGGTACTTAGAACGATATTTCCACGACTGTCTCATACAATGAAAAAGAAAACCAAATAAAAATGATGCTCGGAAATAGATACAGAAATTTATCAATGCACATTATACCCTCCGAAAGAGATAAAAATGGACAGGCATAACAGAGAGAATTCCCTCTGGGAGGAATTAAAAAGCTCATTTCCTCTAGAATATTCGGGTATATTTCTCTGCAAACTTACTGATCGCCGCCGGAATTCAACATTTGTTTCCTGGTTGTGCCGCACTGCCTTTTTGTATCTCAACCCACCGATATGTGTGCGACATCCTAATCCAGAATTTTTTCTCGCGTCATTTACGCCAGAGATAAGTTTTGCTGACTCTTTTTAGCGATAATTATCGTCGTCGAACGAATAGAGAATCCACCCTATCAACTCCGGTCCTTTGTGGTTATGGAAATGTGAATTCCGTGGTGCGGGGACAAAAGAATCGACGTGTATATACGATGCAAACGATTGTTCTTGGGAACATTAGAATGATGTTAATCAAGCATCGAAGTGTGCAGAATTTTATTTATATTGAGTATGGCATAAGATGCTTTGAAATAATTTATTCTGTAATATTTCATCAAAAACAAAGTTTCTAAATAAAATTCGTTAAAAAACTATTTATCGTGTTTTTCGATCTGTTTATTTAAATAAAACACAAATTTAAAAAAATAGAAACAGCATATTTTATGAAAAAAAAAAAAAATTCAGTCCATATCCAAAATATTACAATGGTTTGCAGAGTGAGACTTGATATCCTAAAACATATACATATATAAAAAAGATAAACGCACAATATTGTAAATGCTTAAAAATGTAAATCTAGGATAAAAATGTTAAGAATAAAAAACAATACAATGGCGATGTAAGATTCTATGATAATATTGCGTGAGTAAAAGTATTTTGAGACGTTTTTAATTAACCTGTTATTTTATATCATATAGCAAAATTAAATAAAAACATGATATAATAATTGTGTATCATACTTAATGTCATTTTAAAATAAAATATCTTTCTATGCATTATATTTATAAATATTTCCCAATAACATGATATAACTGAGTTAAACATCGCTACAGTTTAATAGAATGTAGGAATTTAGTTATGTAATTACAATGTTAGAGAAATATTAAAATAATACATAATACATGGTATTTTATAATTCTTACGAAATGATATTTCCATAATGACAGGTCTCGTAAGTGAGAGAAAACCAAAATAAAAATTTGTTTTCTGAAGATAGAAATTTATCAATGCATTATCTTCCGAAAGATAAATAAGCATATATCTCTGAGGGAATTAAAAGCTCATTTTTAGAATATCTGAATATTTTCTGCTACTTACTGATCGCCGGAATTCAACATTTGTTTCCTAAGTTGTTATTGCACCGTCTTTTTGTATCTCAACCACCGATATGTGTGGGACATCGTAATCCAGAATTGTCTCGCGGTTTACGCTAGAGATAAGTTTTATGACTCTTTTTGGCGATAATTATCGTCAGGGAGCAGATAGAGATCACGCCCTATCAACTCCGGTCCTTTGTGGATTACTTGAAATGTGAATTCCGTGGTGCAGGGACAAAGAATCGACGTGTATATACGATGCAAACGATTGTTCTTGGAACATTAGAATGATGTTAATCAAGCATCGAGTCGTAAATTTTTATTTATATTGAGTATGGCATAAGATGCTTTACAAATAATTTATTCTAAATATTTCATCCAAAACAAAGTTTCTAAATAAAATTCGTTAAAAAACTATTTATCGTGTTTTTCGATCTGTTTATTTAAATAAAACACAAATTTAAAAAATAGAAACAGCAAGATTTTATGAAAAAGAAAATTCCAGTCCATATCCAAATATTACAATGGTTGCAGAAGTGAGACTTGATATCATAAAACATATACATATATAAAAAAGATAAACGCACAATATTGTTGTAAATGCTTAAAAATGTAAATCTAGGATAAAAATGTTAAGAATAAAAACAATACAATGGCGATGTAAGATTCTATGATAATATTGCGTGAGCAAAAGTATTTTGAGACGTTTTAATTAACCTGTTATTTATATCATATAGCAAAATTGAAATAAAACATGATATAATAAATGTGTATCATACTTAATGTCATTTAAAGTAAAATATCTTTCTATGCATTATATTTATAAATATTTCCCAATAACATGATATAACTGAGTTAAACATCGCTACAGTTTAATAGAAATGTAGGAATTTAGTTATTAATTTCAATGTTAGAGAAATATTAAAATAATACATAATACATGGTATTTTATAATTCTTACGAATGATATTTCCATAATGACAGGTCTCAATGAGAGAAAACCAAATAAAAATTTGTTTTCTGAAGATAGAAATTTATCAATGCACATTATCTTCCGAAAGATAAATAAGCATATATCTCTGAGGGAATTAAAAGCTCATTTTTAGAATATCTGGAATATTTTCTGCTACTTACTGATCGCCGGAATTCAACATTTGTTTCCCTAAGTTGTTATTGCACCGTCTTTTTGTATCTCAACCACCGATATGTGTGGGACATCCTAATCCAGAATTGTCTCGCGGTTTACGCTAAGAGATAAGTTTTATGACTCTTTTGGCGAGAATTATCACCAGGGCCCAGACGGAGATCACGCCCTATCAACTTCCGGTCCTTCGTGGATTACTCGGAAATGTGAATTCTGTGGACAAGGGCAAAAGAATCCGCGTTTATGTACGATGCAAACGATTGTTCTTGGGACATTAGAACGTTGGATTAATCAACTATTGAGTGATAACCTTACTTTATATTGAAAATGGCATAAGATGTTTAAAAGAAGAATTTGTTTACGTGCTACAAAAGTGAAATTAAGTGTCATAAAGCATATACATATATAATTGACGTTGAGATTGATGGTCGACCAGAGGGCATTTCGTCTTCAAAGCATTATCTGCATTCTTCTGACTGTTTATATCACTTCTAAACATTTCTTTTCGATATAGGAATACACACCAAATGCCATATGCAACATTCTATACGATTCCGCAAACGAAACTGAATGTAAGTTCCTTGCTCTATTAATTCAGACATTTCAAAAATTGCCGAAATCAGTTTTTGTCCCTTACAAAGCCAAGTATAACTGAAATACTAGAGGAAAAATTTTGATGTCAAATTTCAAACAGATGTCAAGAACATTGCCAGCAACCTAAAAAGAAAAAAATATTGAAATTCCATAATCCCCGGGAAATATATATTGAAAATTGGTCTTACTTTTTAATCAAAGTAATATATATATATATATATATATATATATATATATATATATATATATATATATATATATATATATATATATATATATATATATATATATACATATATATGTACGTATGCATATGAACTTCTACACGGCTTGATGAAATTTTTTCTGTTTTTGACAAATGTGGAGAATTTTTCTGCTATCAACTATGTTGTAAGTCAACACCAGATAGTTCTGCAGTATATGAACTTCTGTACCGTTCATACAATAAAAATTGGTACTAATATGTATTTAGAGCGTGGAAAATAGGTTCGCGCTATCCACTTTATTGTACTTGCCACCACATGGTGCAGCAGCATTTCATCTTATATACCGTTCAAAAGATATCCATAAAAATTGGTATGAACATATATTGGAACATGGATAGTATATTAGCTATATGTAATTTTCTACAATGCTTTGTTTTTGGCAGGACAACGTATGCTGGCCATTGCTACTATATATATATATAATAAAGTGTGTGCATATGTTGAAATGATAATGTATGTGACAGTGTTGAATTGAAAGGATAATGAATCACCAACCGATTCTAATCAGTGGTATAACCTAACAATATTAGAGAAAATCTAAGTAGTATTGGTTTAAGTTACCTGGAATGTACACAGAGATTATTACAAGTACTTTTTTTTTTTTTATATTTGTATAAAATTGCAAAAGTATTATGGTAAAATTAATTGTATCTTTTTTTCTTCTAGGTAAGTGGAAATTTACGTATTACCTTTTACAGAAACATAAAAGAGGTATGTTATTGAAAATGTTTTTGTTATTTATTATGGCATCTCTTAAAGCCATTACCATTAATAAAGTTGTTAATGAGTCCTATATACAACAATTTAAACAAATAATTATGATAATCTCTTCAATAAATGCAGATCTATATTTGTCCTAATGAAATGACAATAATGCTTTAAAATAGACTTCCTACTTGCTCGTTAAAAAACTGAAAAAGAAAATAAATTAATAAAAATGCTGTAAAATTAATTAAAATTAATTTCGATAATTTTGATGAATGCTGTTATCATCTATGGTAGAAGACATACAAAATTTAGCATAAATATATAGAAATAGAAATATATAACATTTTAAGCACATAAATTTTATGTTCCATAAGTAATGTTTTCTAAACATAATAAGCCATGTATAATAGTTTCAAGTAAAAATTAATAAATGATACTTTCTGATGTCTTATTAAACATAATGTATAAAATGTTAATTTAAAACATTTCACTCTTCTTTAATGATTTAGAAAAATGAGCAACAAATTTTCTAAATCCATTAAAAGAAAACTGAGGTGAAAATAAAGAAATTGAACAAGTAAATAAATTAATTAAAAATGAGAACATTTCAATAATTTTGATAAATACTGTTTTTCTTCTATGGCTAAAGAAATATAAAAACCTGTTTTTCAGTTTATTTCTTATGACTTTGCTTACCATATGGCACTTAAATTTATTATGAGGGTGTCTTGATTAAAGTAATCTTCTGTCGAGTGCTCGTTTCACTTAAAGGAAAAATTAATGACCTGCACTCTAATAGATGTTCCCGGTAAAGCGGTGTCGTAAATTATAGGACTCAGGGCATCGGATAATAGTTGATTAATTACACAAAAATACCGGAAAGTCGGTTTGCTTAGGTGTTCCTGACATCTAATAAGTTACTTAATAACTAAGTAATGCGAAAAATATATTAAACATAAAAAATAATATCATTCACAACAAAATAACTGACATAGGAGAAAAAGTTCTGAAATACTATGAAAAGTATAACTAAAATCAATAGCCACGTGAGTATAAAGTTGGAGAGATTCCAACTTTAGACATAGAATTTGATAGAAGAAATAGAATAGAATTTGATAGAATTTGATATAGAAACATTTGTTCAAAATATTATAAGAAGCATTAAAAATTCAATAGCTATGTAAAGATATTTAAATTATATTGTTGCTATTTGGATGTATATTGTTGCTAGTCTAATATTGTTATACTGTTCTGCGTACTATTATTTTATACTGTTATTGATCTACATTGTAATGAATGTCCACAGTAAAGCGATTTCGTAAATTATAAGACTCAAGGCATCAGATTATAGTTGATTAATTACACAAAATACCGGACAGTCTGTTTGTTTAGGTGTTCGGGACATCTAATAAGTTACTTAAAAACAACTAACTAATGAGAAAAATATATTTAACCTAAGAAAAATATTATAATTTAATATATATTATATATATAATTTAATAATATAGACTCAAGAGCCAAAACATTATGATCACCAGTCAATAACGAGTTGGCCCACCTTTCGCGCGCAACACAGCTTCAACCGGCCTCGACATGGCTTAATACCACCACTCAATACCAGTTAAATACCACTTCCACCTGGCCACGTGTCTTCCACGTCATCCAGACGAGTTCATTGTAAAATGTAGGGGTGGTCATAATGTTTTGCTCTTGAGTGTATATATATATATATATATATATATATATATAATGAAACATAATGAAACATAACGTAAACAACTAAAAAGCATAATGAAAGAACAACTGTCTGAAATGCTAAAAACTAAATTTAATAACGACGGGACTGTAGTAAAATTTGAGAACCATAGAATTTCATCTAGAAGCAATTGTTCAAAAATATTATAAGAAGAATTAAAAATTCAATAGCCATTTGAATATACTGAAGTTATTCTGTTTATTTGTTCTCACGCATTTTATTCCACGTCACAAAACACAAACAAGAAAAAAAAATCATGTTCATACGTGATAAATAATAATATCAATAATATAATAATGTAAAATACCTATATATATATATATGGTATAGTAAATTTATACATATTTTTCATTTAGTAATATTCTATTACATAATAACTAATGATGCTTGTTGTAGTATAATGGTCTTATTCTATTAATATACTGTTGTTATACTATTTTTTATTATACTGTTTTACAATTGCTATATACTATTATGTTGTTGCTATTCGACTATTTTTGACGACGTAAGATTTTAATTGCTCAAACGCATTTATCGATCACAACACGAACCCCAAATCAAAAAAAAATATCTTGTTTAGACATGGTAACAAATATTAATTCAAACTTCTGATATCACTCAAATTTTAATCATATTGCAAAATAATTCTATGTTGTATAATTTTTCATACATATTTTTTATCATTTGTAATTAATAATATTCTTTTAAATAATATTTAAAATAAATGGTTTCAGTACTTCATATTTGCACTTTTAGCTGTAATGTTATGTTACAATTGATTAAAATAAAATTGAATACCATGATTTTAAATATCTATATCTATCATATATAATACACTCAAGAGCCAAAACATTATGATCACCTGTCAATAACGAGTTGGCCCACCTTTGGCGCGCAACACAGCTTCAACCCGCCTTGGCATTAACTTTTAGTTTTTTTTTCCTGGATATATGTTTGAATTATAAAAAAAATTAAGATTTTTCTAAGCAAGTGTTATTTTTTATTTCATAAATTATTTATGTCTTACAAATAATCTTTACGGAAAGATAATTTTTATTCTTTCACACTAAACGTTAAAAGAACCTAAAAGAAACAACAAAATAAAGCAATTAACTGAAAAGAAAACAAAAATGTGGTATCGTAAATAATAAAGTATAGCAATTAAGAAACGAAAAAATTGAAACCTGTTGCTATATGTAGGAATTTTAACTGATGCTAAAATAAATATAAAACAATTATTTTTATTTATCCTTTATCCTTATGCTTGTCATACATAATTAGAATTCGTTACATTATTGTCTTGATTAATTAAGTCTATCACTAAACGTTAATTTTCATTAGCGCCTAAATGAATGGTTTATGTCTTAATAGACCTTCACTATAAAATGGCGTCGTTAGCTAAGTATCGTAAGACATTTAATAGCAGTTTTATTTATCACACAAAAACGCCAGTATGTCCTTAATTTTCGATCTCTATTATTGAGCAATTTATTAACAATAACTAAATATTTTTTTAAAAATATGAACACAATATGTTCCTGAAGAGTGATATAAGTTAGAAAAATACTATAAATGACAATTATTAAAAATTAATCATAAAAATCATAAAAATTAATCATAATTTTGAAATGCTGGTTAATAATACATGTTTTAATTAATTACTTTAATTGTGCAAATAATTCAATAATTAAAAATTATTTTCCTTACATTTTTGAATTATTGCTATCCATATAATAAAAATGCATTGTTTAACCAAATTTAATTATGCAATAATCACTTTAACACTTAAATTTAAGTAAAAATATGTTTTTCAATTTCTTCTATTAGCCCACCAATTTCCTATATATATCTTGTTCAAATTTTCAATCGTTAGTAAAATACTTTTTATTTATCCACTCAAGTTCAAATACATTTTTTAACTTGTAGTAGATGACACTTGATGTTAATAAAGTTTTTCCAAATATTAATTCCTTAATTAAATTTAATTAATTAATTATATTTTTTTAGATTTAAGTTGCATATATCTACAATAGATGGCACCAGATAAATTTAAAAAAAATGAATGAAAATATTTATAAAAGGACTTTCTGCATATAGTGGAGAAAAAAAGTAGTAATTGACTTTTTTTTTTTATATTACATGTTTCATTTATAAATATATAAATATTATTTTTTAATTATAAAATTGTTACATATTATTATTAAATGCAATAATAAAAATCATATAATACTTTTAGGTTTTATCACATATTCTTTTTACGTGCAACATTATAATAATAATTTAAGAATTTTCGTAAAGCAGTATAAATAATAAGAATTTTCTTTAATTTTTGACATATATAATGCATATATACATATTACATAAACATATTTGGCACATACATTTATGTAATATATAAGATATATTTATGTAATATATATTTGTTCAAAAATTAATGACAATAAATATATTATGTAAATATCGTCCCACAACCATCGTATTCACACCGTGCGACTTCTGGCTAAACTCAAAGACACCGTTTTGAGTCGATTGAAGAGATTCAACGTGAACGCGCTTTAAAGTCCAATCCTGCCTATGACTTCTTAGCATACATTGAGGATTGGAAAAAAAAAAGCATAAATGCATTGTGTCCGGAGGGTATAATTTGAAGGCGATGAAATAAATTTGGAAGAATAAATAAAGAGTTTTTGAAAAAAAATATTAATTGGTCTTACTTTTTGGGCAGAGTGGTAAGACGATACATTTAAAAAATATATATGATCATAAAAAATAATGATGCTAGAAAAAAAGATTTATTTCACCAAATCTTATATTTCACTGAGAATAAAGCACTTTTGTGACACAAAAAAATAGATATTCCTTTCTAGTGCTATGCGCTTAATAACTAGACGTACAGGCACGAACTAACATTAACGAAAATGAACATGAAACTGTATGATAATATTGAAAGAAGAAATACCTAATGTATCTGGGGTTTTTTTCTGCAGTCGTGTAAATCACAGTTGTAAATGTTCAATAAAAGAAGTAAAGTTGTAAGCCATTATCACAAAGTTACCATCTGTTACTTTAGATTACAGTACTTTAATTGATAATTATCTTTTCTCAAGTAATAATAATTTCCTAGAACCTAACTTAGTAAGAATATTCTTAAATGGTGTTCAATACTTGATTATGGAGCAAAAGAGTTCGTTTCAATAAATTTAAAGTATTTTATTTCTTAAAAATATTTGACATTAGTTAATTCTGGTAAGTTTAAAAATATATAAAATTTGTAAAAAAATCATACAGAAATGAAAATTCTTTAGCAGTTTTTTTTTTTTTTTTTTTTACTGTTGTCTTAATCTTTGTTTTTACGTTAAAATTTTTACAGTTTCTGAAGTATGTGTTAAACAAGTGAAGAAGTCTTTTTAGTCAGTTAAAAACTGTTTAGTGAGTCTTTATTTAATACTTAAAACAGAGTGATTAATATTTAATATGTGTGTTAAGTGTATATGTGCCTTTAGGAAATGTTTGAAATTTCTTTGGATATAAAATTAAAAGAGAATAAAACATAGAAGCTACTTTTTCTTCGTCTATCAACACTTGGTAATATGATAAAATAGTGAAGAACAGTTGAAAACATTAAAAAAATTTCTATTTCAGTTCTTTTATAATAAAGAAAGAGTATTAGTTTCTTGTTCTGGTGCTTGAACTGTGACTAACTCAACTATTTGCAAAAAGAATACGAAGAAGAAAAAATGTTAAACAGTTCAGTCTTTTGCCATTCAAAAAACAGTTAAGTCAATTTTCGGATTTTATTTATGTACGAATTGAAACAAAACTTATAGGAGCCTGAATGGCCGTGTGTCTGGCGCTCGGTGCCACATGTTTCGGGCTTCTGTTGTGAAGGAGCACCCGTAGGTAGAGTCTGACTTCTGCTCCGTGACGCTCTTACAGTCATAGAAGACCGGGACCTACGGCTTAAATTGGATTCGAACCACTACAAACATCTATGGCACCGCCGGGATTCGAACCCGAAACCTGTGGCACCGACGCCAGAGCGCTAGAACACTCGGCCATTCAGGTCCCAAATTTCTGAATACCATTGGCACTCGGTGTTCCCAGGTGGTCACGCACCCAAGTACTGACCGCGCCCATTGATGCTTGAGACTTCTGTGATCTAACGAGAACCGGTATATTCAGCATGGTATGGCCGTTGGCTCGCCTTTAACATACATCATAGATATTACACACTAGAAAAATCTCTTACTACATCTAAAGTAAACCTTTTTGACAGTGATAGATTATCGCAAATGATAAACTTGCATGAATAATTCAATGTAATCTGATATCAGATGCATGAAAATGACTTTTAGGTCTTGAAGAAGTGGAATATAGAATAACACTACGTTTGAAGCGATTTATATATATTTTTAAAAATGCACAAATTCAATCTAAGGAAACATTTTAGTGAAGACTGCTACTTATTGATTTAAAAAGTTGTACAAGCTATATTTTTTTAAAGTCGTTAATTTACATCTGATATTGCAAAGCTCTATTAGTAGCTATTCTTTAAAATTTGTGAATTAGTAAATATATGAATATTTCTATTTGTGAATATAAAAATTATAATGCCCTGAAATTTTATTTTGATAGTCGTTTGTAAAATTACATGTTGATTGTATAATTAATTTTTGAATAGTGTAGAATGTAGTTGTAACTTTAAAGTATGATATGTATTTGTTTGTCTTCAATGAAAAGTTTTTTTTTTTTAATATATAAACTTATCCAGTTAATTTCAAAATCATTCTATTTTATGTGCATAAATTCGTAAAACTTAGCATCAAAACTAATGACTTATTCAACACTTTAATTAGCATTACAAAAGTAATATTTTTAAAACTTTTTATTTTTATAATATTTTAAATGTATATCAATAATTTATGCATTAGGAACAGTGGAAAATTAAACATGTTAATTGACATGATTAACGTGATTTTAACTTGCTACAAAATCTGTGACATCTACGTGCGATAGCCTAAAATAAAAGTGAAACTTATAAAAGGGAGTAAAAATCCGTGTTTCAAAACTTAAGAAATTTTTAAATGCTTTTAATCATATTTTTTTTTTCCATATATTGTAGATGAGAGCTAAAACATTTATTGAACCCTGTAATTGAGTTCTACAACACTAATTGAATATTACAGATGGAAGCTAAAACATTTATTGAACCCTGTAATTGAGTTCTAGAACGCTAATTGAATATTACAGATGGGAGCTAAAACATTTATTGAACCCTATAATTGAGTTCTAGAACACTAATTGAATATTACAGATGGGAGCTAAAACATTTATTGAACCCTATAATTGAGTTCTAGAACACTAATTGAATATTACAGATGGGAGCTAAAACATTTATTGAACTCTGTAATTGAGTTCTAGGACACTAATTGAATATTACAGATGGGAGCTAAAACATTTATTGAATCCTGTAATTGAGTTCTAGAACACTAATTGAATGTTGTAGATGAGAGCTAGAACACTGATTAAAAGTTTTGGATGATGGTGAGTTCATTGACTTATTGTTATATATAAAGAGTTAGAAACTGATTGAATGTTGTAGATATGATATTGTAAGTTACACCGAAAACACTTATTAAATAAATTAGATGAGAGCCAGAACATTGACTGAAGGTTTTTATTTTTTTATTTCCAATGGCAGGCTACAAAAAGTAATAAAATTAAAAAAAAACAAAACAGAACACAAATAACATGAAAACAACAACGAGAATCGAAAGAAATCACATAGTGACATGTTTAGCCCATAAGGGCCCTAGCCTCCCAGTAACGACCCTACACAGTAGAGGAAGCAAGTGCAGGGCAGACAGGAAGGTGAGATGAATCCATGTCCTCTCCAAGACTGCAGAGCATGCATTTTGGGCCTGCAAATATTTTCATACGAAAAAGATGATTGGCCATACAACCATGGTCCGCCAAGAGTCTGAAAAGGGCAACCGTTTTAAACCTGGGCTGATCAGGGACTGAAGGTTGTTGATGAGAATTTATTTATTAGAAAATTTACTGTTTTCAAAATAATAATTCTATTGAACTTCAATGAGATTCATGTAACATTCTAACTAAATTTATTTTTATATAGTGACTGCGATTTTTGAATTCTATCATTCTTTTGCAGTTATCGATCATAGTAATGTTTAGGTTGGACCACCAGAATATTACTGATGTGGTTTTGTTGAGATACCTCAGGCATAGGATGAAGAACTCACAGATTTATTTGCACAGAGAACACATTTATTACACTGCCAGAACATTGACTGAAGGTCGTTGATGAGAATTTTTTTAATGGATAACTAACTTTCAATTTTTTAATATCCCTCTGACTATTGAACTTATATGAGATTCATGTAACTAACTTTGTTTTTATGTAGTGACTGTGATTTTAGAATGCTATTATTCTTCTGCAGTTATCGACCATTGTAATGTTCAAGTTGGACCACCAGAAAGTAACTGGTGGGCGGGAGTTGATATGCTTGAAACATAGGATGAGGAACTTGCATATTTATTTACACACGCTCAAACATTACACACATACAATTAGAGACATACAATTCAGCATAATTATTATAACATATTCACACATAAGACATTCAAATAATTATACATTTGTGAAAAGATCCAACTTCTAAACCGAATAACCAATAATTAGCTTGATGCAGGATGTGTGACATATACTTCCTCTCCTGGTGAGAGTCTGCAGGCCAACAATAAGTAGGGTTGCTTTAAATATATTTCCTCGCCGGATGCGACTATAATCTAAACCTTTATCAGCGGTAGCTGAGATTGCGCTAAACTTCCTCTCGGGTGAGAATCTCGAGGCCTACTGTTATCATTTCTCCTGAACACCAAAGGGGTTGCTATTGCAAGCGTGTAGGAGGAAGCATGATTACAGCAGATTAATTTTCTTGAAATATACAAATTATCATTTGCTTCAAGAATTAAACAACAACTTAAGCTGCCACACAATAAAAAGTATCCATTGCGAAACAGTATCATTTCAATATTTTTTTTTTATTTATGGCAATATGCACATAGTCTATGTAGTTGAGTGAATATAATATATTTATTCACGATAAACTGAAATTCAAATGTAAATATTTGATTTTTCATAAAATATATATTTGTTTCAGAAAATCTAGCATCTGTCATTAAAAATAAAGATTTAATCTTCAAAAATTCTATGTTATTAATATACGTCTCGTCACATTAATAGTTATAAGTGGAATAAATATATTACATTTATTGTCATAATAAAATATATAGCTATGAGCGAAAAATGTCTTCTGAATGGTTTCTTGTATAACAATCAGAGTTTATCGCCCATTGGCGATAAAACGAGAAATAAACCGGAATCATTTTCCTACTTAATTGGCTATTTCCGTTTGGGTAACAAGGGTTACTAGACACTAGGGAATCAATCTTATCAAATTGCGCGGTTTCTCTATATCTTGCTATAGAGTTGGCTATATTTGAAACGAATCAAACTGAGCTGGATTTATATTCACCAAGTGAATATAAATCTTAACTAACTTTAAAGTTAAGTATTGTGGATTAAATAATAATTATGAAACATTGATTTTAAGCACTACTGAATTTGATCCTAAAACACTCAGTTTCAGCAATCAGTTTTAAAAAATTTCATGGTTTCTCTATATTTTGATATTTTGCTGGCTATATTTGAAACAGACAGGAGTCGAACAGAGCTGAATTTTTATTTTCAAGCAGAATATAAATCTTATTCAAGTTTTAAAATTAAATATTATGGCTTAAATAATAATTATGATTGATTTTATGCACAATTGAATTTTATCCTGATACGCTCAGTTTCGGGAATAAATCTTATCAAACTGCACTGTTTTTTTTTTTTTTTTTAATATTTTCCTATACGGTTGGTTATAATACTGTGCTTAAAAAGTAAGACAAAATATTTCTTTTCAAAAACTCTTTATTTACTCTTCCAAATTTATTTCATCGCCTTCAAAGTAACCCCCTCAGGACACTATGCACGTATGCCAACTATTTTTCCAATCCTCAATGCATGCTAAAAGTCATCGCAGGGATGGCTTCAAAGCTCGCGGCAATTCAGATTGAATCTCTTCAATCGATCCTAAACGGTGTCTCCGGAGTGGTCTTTTGATTTTAGGAAATATCCAGAAGTCGCACGGTGTGAATACGGTGGTTGTGGAACGATATAGGATTCATTTTTGGCGAAAAGTCACGAAGAATCAATGCAGTGTGAGCTGTCTATTCAGTGGTTTCGGTACCAATCGAGATTTGACCCATTTGACACACAAAATGGAATTGGCAGATCCTTTTGAAATTCCAACATCGTCTAATTGTAAATCGACGGTTAGCAAACACCAGATATTTAATTGCTTGGATATGAGCTTCGTCGGTTGAGCATGATGGTCGACCAAAGGGCACTTTGTCTTCAAAGCGCTCTCTGCCTTCTTTGAACAGTTTATACCACTTGTAAATATTTCTTTCCGATATAGGAATGCTCACTGAATGACATCTGCAACGTTCTATACGTTTCCGCAAACACAATTTAATGCAAGTTCTTGGATCAATTAATTCACATTTCAAAAAAATCGCCTGAATCAGTTTTCTTGTCTAAAAAGCCAGGCGCAACTCAAACACTAATGAATATTTTTACCTCAAGTATCACAGATGTCAAGGACAGTGCCAGCCACCTAAAAAAAAAAATGAAATTCCATAAGCCCCGGAATTTTAAAGTAAAATTGGCCTTACTTTCGGGACACAGTAGTATTTGAAACAGTTCGGAATTAAATTGAGCTTGAATTCTCTGAGGAAATATTCTCAGAGGTAATATCAATCCTAACTAACATATAAATTTAGGTATTGTGGATTAAATAATAATACTAATATTAATGATTGGGTTTCTTTGAGTGCCTTCTTTGACATTGCTTTGAATTAATGATCATAACTTTTAAAAATTTAAAATACTTAAAATGAGTTTAATATATTATTATATATCAATGAATTTGACTATTCCATTAATCTCTGTAGATAAAAGCTTAATATTGTTGCAAAACTTTGTAGGAAAAAAAAAAAGCAATTAATTAGAATATGCTCTTGGAATTGAATACACTAATTACAACTGAAGTCAATGTGGAGAAAACACATGAAATAATATTTTAACAATTGTAATTTTGAACCTTTTTTGGGGGTTGGATTACACATAAATAATTTATTCCGTTAAACATTTCATGTCATTCCCAACATGAAGAAAATTTACGACCCAATGCTTGGATTAACCCATCAATATAATGCTCCAAAAACAATCGTTTGCATCGTACATAAACGCGAATTCTTTTGCCCTTGCTCCACATAATTTACATTTCCGACTAATCCACGAAGGACCGGGAGTTGATAGGGCGTGATCTTCGTCTGCGCCCTTACGATAATTCTCGGTATAAGAGACATAAAACTTATGTCTGGCGTAAATGACACGAAGAAATTCTGGATTAGGATGTCCCACATATCGGTGGTTGCGATACAAAAGGTGCAATAACAGCTTAGGAAACAAATACCGAATTCCGGCGATCATTAAGTAGCGGAAACTATTCAAGATATTCTCTAAATGAGCTTTTAATTCCCACAGAGATATATGCTTATTTATCTTTCGGAAGATAACGTGCTTTGATAAATATCATCTTCTGAAAATAAATTCTTATTTTATTTTATCTCATTTATTTTAACTTACTGATTGAAAGAGATCTTGCAAAATGGGAATATTATTCGAAAGAATTATAAAATAACATAAAATGTATATTATTTAGTAGTTTACTAATATTGAATTTGTTAAATTGTTACTTTTATAATAAATTGTAGCTATGTTCAACTACAGATAATAAAATATAAACTCCAGATTATAAAACATGAAGTTTATAAAACACAATATTATAAAACATGATTCATATATATCATGTTATTAGGAAAAGCATATTATCTCACTTAAAAAGGAAATGTAAGACACGAAATGTGATACACAATTTTTATTTTTTTTTTTAATTTAAATTTTGCACTTTGAATTAAATATAAATTAATTTAAAAACGTCTCAAAATTATTTTGATAAAAGCAATCTTATCATAAAATCGCATATCGCAATCTTATCATTTTTATCCTAAGTTTACATTTTTTTTTTTTTTTTTTTTTTGCGTTTACAAAATTTGGCATTTAACTTTATATATATATACATATATTCGTATATTTAATGATATCTAGCATCACTTCTAGACCTAGTGCAATATTTGAATCTTGTCTGTCATTTTTTTTAAAATAAAGTCTGCTATTTTTATTTTTTTTGTGTTTTTTTTTTTTTTTTTTCAAATACACAGATTGAAAAAAACGTCAAATATTTTTTAACAAATGCTATTTTGAAACTTTGTTTTTGGATTAATTTTGACATCAATAAATTATTCTGTTAAACATCTTATGCCATTCCCAATATAAAGAAAACTTACGACCTAATGCTTGGATTAACCCATCTTTCTAATGTTCCAAGAACAATCGTTTGTATCGTAGAGAAAACGCAAATTATTTTGCCCTTGCTCCACATAATTCACATTTCCAAGTAATCCACGAAGGACGGAAGTTGATAGGGCGTGATCTTCGTCTGCGCCCTGACGATAATTCTCGCCATAAGAGTCATAAAACTTATGTCTGGCTTAAATAACACGAAGAAATTCTGGATCTGGATGTCGCACACAAATCGGCGGTTAAGATATAAAAGACGGTGCAATGTAGGCTTAGGAAACAAATGCTGAATTCCGGCCATCATTAAGTAGCAGACACTATTCAAGATATTCTCGAAATGAGCTTTTAATTCCCTCAGAGATATATGCTTATTTATCTTTCGTAAGATAATGCAGTTTGATAAATATCATCTTCGGAAAATAATTTCTTATTTTATTTTATGTCATTTATTTTAACTTACTGATTGAAAGAGATCTTGCATAAGGGGAATATTGTTCGAAAGAATTATAAAATAACATAAAATATATATTATTTAGTAGTTTACTAATATTGCATTTGTTAAATTGTTACTCTTATAATAAATTGTAGCTATGTTCAACTACAGATAATAAAATATAAACTCAGATTATAAAACATGAAGTTTATAAAACACAATATTATAAAACATGATTCATATATATCATGTTATTAGGAAAACATATTATCTCACTTAAAAATGAAATGTAAGACACGAAATGTGATACACAATTTGAATTTTTTTTTAATTTAAATTTTGCACTTTGAATTAAATAGCAATTAATTTAAAAACGTTTCAAAATTATTTTCATTAAGCAATCTTATCATAAAATCGCACATCGCAATCTTATCATTTTTATCCTAGGTTTACATTTTTTTTGTTTGTTTGCGTTTGCAATATTTGGCATTTAACTTTATATATATATACATATATTCGTATATTTAATAACATCCAGCCTCACTTCTACACCTAGTGCAATATTTGGATCTTGTCTATCATTTTTTTTAAATAAAGTCTGCTATTTTTATTTTTTGTGTTTGTTTTATTTAAATACACAGATTGAAAAACGTTAAATATTTTTTAACAAATGCTATTTTGAAACTTTGTTTTTTGGATTCATTTTCACAAAAATAGATTATTCCGTTAAACATCTTATGCCATTCCCAATATAAAGAAAATTTACGACCAAATGCTTGGATTTACCCATCTTTCTAATGTTCCAAGAACAATCGTTTGCATGGTACATAAACGCGGATTCTTCTGCCCTTGCTCATAGAATTCACATTTCCGAGTAATCCACGAAGGACCGGAAGTCGATAGGGCGTGATCTCCGCCTGCGCCCTTACGATAATTCTTCCCAAAAGAGTCATAAAACTTATCTCTGGCGTAAATGATACGGGAAAAGTCTGGATTAGGATGTCGCACACATATCGTTGGTCGCGATACAAAAGACGGTGCAAGAACAGCTTAGGGAACAAATGCTGAATTCCGGCGATCATTAAGTAGCAGAAAGCATTCAAGATTTTCTCGAAATGAGCTTTTAATTCCCTCAGAGATATATGCTTATTTATCTTTCGGATGATAATGCGCATTGATAAATATTGTCTTCGGAAAACCAATTTTTATTTTATTTTATCTCATTTATTTTAACTTACTGATTATTACAGATCTTGCATTATGGAAATATTTTTCGTAAGAATTATAAAACAACATAGAGTATTTTTTATTTAATAGTTACTAATATTGGTTTTGTTAAATTCTTACTTTTATAATAAACTGTAGCGATGTTCAACTACGTATAATAAAACATAAACTCCAGATAATAAAATATGAATTTTATACAACACGATATTATAAGACATGATTTACATATCATGTTATTGTGAAATTTATAAATATAGTTCATAGATATCTTTCTTAAAAATAAAATGTAAGACATTTAATGAGATACACAATTTTTTCTATCATGATTCATTTCAATTTTGAACTTTGAATTAAAAAGCAGTTTATTTAAAAACGTCTCAAAATTATTTTGATTACGGAATCCTATCATAAAAATCAGAGTATGCATTGCAATCCTATCATTTCATTTATATATCTTTTTTATCCTAGTTTTACATTTTTTTTTTTTTTTTGCATTTACAAAAATTTGAAATTCATCTTTATATATATATATATATGTATTTGTTTTATCATTTTCGTTTTCCCTTCTACAACAAATATGACATTAGGATATTGTCTGAAATTTTTTTACGGAATCTTCTGTTTCCTTTTTCAATTCCTTCTATTATCTCACACTCTCCCCTATGTATGTCTACTTCAAATTTCCAATGGTTCATAAAATACTTTTTATTCATACACTTAAGTTCAAATACATTTTTTTTGAACTTGCAGTGGATGACACTTGATATTAATACAGCTTTTTCAAATATTAATTCAGCAATTAAATTTAATTAATGAATTTTTAGTTTTGTTTAGATTTAAATCTACCAATAGATGGCACCACATAAACTTAAAAATGAATGAAAATTATTTATAAAGGACTTTCTGCAATATTGTGAAAAAAAGTAGGAATTGACTTTTTTTTTTTTTTTTTTTTTATTACTTGTTTATCAGTGTTTTCATTGGATGAAACAGATTCAGAAAACATGTGAAATATTTTTTAACGTATGCTATTTTGAAACTTTGTTTTTTTTGATTGAATCGCACATAAATAAATTATTCCGTTAAACATCTTATGTAATTCCCAATATAAATAAAAATTTACGACCAAATGCTTGAATTAACCCATCATTCTAATGTTATAAGAACAATCGTTTGCATGGTACATAAACGCGGGTTGATAGGGCGTGATTTTCGTCTGTGCCCAGACGATAATTCACGCCAAAATAGTCATAAAACTTATCTCTGACGTAAATGACACGAAAAATTCTGGATTAGGATGTCACACATATCGGTGGTTGAGATACAAAAGACGGTGCAATAACAGCTTAGGAAACAAATACCGAATTCCGGCCATCATTAAGTAGCAGAAACTATTCAAGATATTCTCTAAATGAGCTTTTTAATTCCCAGAGATTTATGCTTATTTATCTTTCGGAAGAAATGCGCATTGATGAATATCGTCTTCGCAAAATAAATTATTTTGTAATAAATTATAGGGAAGTACAACTACAGATAATAAAATATAAACTCCAGATTATAAAACCTGAAGTTTATAAAACACGATATTATAAAACATGATTCATATATATCATGTTATTAGGAAAAACATATTATCTCACTTAAAAATGAAATGTAAGACACGAAATGTGATACACAATTTTTATTTTTTTTTAATTTAAATTTGCACTTTGAATTAAATAGAAATTAATTTAAAAACGTCTCAAAATTATTTTGATTAGGCAATCTTATCATAAAATCGCATATCGCAATCTTATCATAAAATCGCACATCGCAATCTTATCATTTTTATCCGAGGTTTACATTTATTTATTTATTTATTTTTGCATTTACAATATTTTCGTATATTTAATGATATCCAGCCTCACTTCTACACCTAGTGCAATATTTGGACAATAAAGTCTGCTATTTTTATTTTTTGTGTTTGTTTTATTTAAATACACAGATTGAAAAAATGTCAAATACTTTTTTAACAAATGCTGTTTTGAAACTTTGTTTTTCGGATTCCTTTCTACATAAATAAATTATTCTGTTAAACATCTTATGTCATTTCCATTATAAAGAAAACTTTACGACTAAATGCCAGGATTAACGCATCATTCTAATGTTCCAAGAACAATCGTTTGCATGGTACAAGAACGCGAATTCTTTTTATGAATTCCTTGCTTCAAAGAATGTACATTTCCGTGTAATCCACGAATGACCGGAAGTTGATAGGGCGTGATCTTCGTCTGCGCCCTGGCGATATTTATCGCCAAAAGAGTCATAAAACTATCTCTGGCGCGTAAATGAGACGAGAAAAGTCTGGATTAGGATGTCACACACATATCGGTGGTTGAGATACAAAATACTGTGCAGTAACAGCTTAGGAAACAAATGCCGAATTTCGGTGATCGTTAAGCAGCAGACACTATTCAAGATATTCTCGAAGTGAGCTTTTAATTCCCTCAGAGATATAGGCTTATTTATCTTTCGAAGATAATGTGCATTGATAAATATCCTTGTCGGAAAACATTTTTTTATTTTTGTTTTCTCACATTTATTTAAATTTACTGATTATCACAGAACGTACATTATTTGTAAGAATTATAAAATCACTTGGCTTATATATTATTTTCAATATTTTTGCTAATATTGAATTTGTTAAATTCTTACTTTTATATAGAAAACTTCGAATAGCTAGAATATTCCGTAAGAATAAATTATAATAACATTTCATTATGTATTTAATTGATATACTAAGTTCATATAACTTGATAATATAAAACGTGAAGTTTATAAATCATGTTATTATAAAATGTGAAGCTTTATAAATCATGATATTATAAAAAATTATTTATATATCATGTTATTGGGAAATTTATAAACATATTGCTAAGAGATATTTTACTTAAAAATGAAATGCAAGACATTAAATGTCATACAAAATTTTCTATCATATTTCATTTCAATTTCGTAATATGAATTAAATAACAATTTAATTAAAAGTCTCAAACTCTTTTGATTATGCAATCTTATCATAAAATCGTACATCGCAAACCTATCATTTTTATTTTTTATCATTTTTAACATAGGTTTACATTTTTTGGAGGGGGGCATTTATAATATTTGACCTTTATAAGTATTGAGTAGCAGAATGTATTCCAGATGATCTCGTAGTAAGGTTTTAATTCCCCTCAGAGACTCGAGACATATACTTACTTTTCTTTCAGTTTATAATGTGCATTGATAAATATCATCTTCGAAAAGCAAATTTGTATTTTGTTTTATCTCATTTATTTAAATATACTGATTATGCCAAAAACTTTCATTATTTGTAAGAATTATGAAATCATATGGAATATATATTAATTTTTATATTTTACTAATATTGGATTTGTTAAATTCTTACTTTTTTTCAATTCCTTCTATTAGCTCACACTCTCCCTATATATATCTTGTTCAAATTTTCAATCGTTATTAAAATATTTGGTATTCATCCACTCAAGTTCAAATGCATATTTTTAACTTGTAGTGTATGACACTTGATGATAACACAGTTTTTCAAATATTAATTCATTAATTAAATTTAAATTAATTAATTATATTTTTCTAGATTTAAGTTGCATATATCTACCAATAGATGGCGCCAGATAAACTTAAAAAAAATGAATGGAAGTTATTTATAAAGGGCTTTTTGCAATATAGTGAAAAAAAAAGTAGGAATTTACTTTAAATTTTTTTCTTATATTACTTGTTATTAATGTGTAGTTATGTTCAATATCGAGAAAATTTATCTAAAACTTCTCACTAGAATGGCAAAGATATATGAGATTTTATACTATCCAGTGTACACCATGGAAATGTTAAGCTGCAACCCAAATTTTACACAGGTTTTTTGGATAATGCGGATTAGGATCTACAACTTCCTACATTTTAAAAGGAGATCTGGTATTGGTGAATTTCATGTCCCACTTATGAATGCTACAAATTGAAAAAGATGAAGTTACATCTGTGACAACCGGAAAGATTTATTGTTAGATGCTCCATATTTTCTTGAGATATGGGAAAAAAATGGAAAACCCACAATAAGCAAGCATGCATTTCCTGTCAAATAATGAGTGCCATATTATCACGATCTAAGCATATTATCCCCAACATTTAAGTAAGTAATAAATATGCATTTATTTAAATTTGACAATTTAAAAAGATGATAAACAAAATTTTAATTTTCGATTTTATCATCAAATTTCAATTAAATGAAATATTTTTTTTCTAATTAAAATACGAATAAACAGATTATTAAGTAATTAAATAAATTAAGAAGTTGGGATCCTTCAAATGGTTTGATTTCAAATAATATATAATTATTAATCAATAATTTATTTTAAAAATGGAAATAAATATATATATTTGTCATTTATATATATATTCAATTTTATATCATCTGATTCCAATTTATTTAAATATTTTTTATGATTAAAATATGACTAAACAGATTATTAAGTAAATAAATAAATTAAGAAATTGAAATCCTAAAATGATTTGATTTCAAATAATATATAATTATTAATCAATAATTTACTTTAAAAACGTAAATAAATATATATATATTTTTCAATTTTCTGTCATCTGATTCCAATTAAATTAAATATTTTTTATAATTAAAATATGATTAAACATATTATAAAAGGTAAAGGAATAAATTAAGAAATTGAGATAATAAATATAATTTTACTTTTAATTACAAGTAATCAGTATACAATAATTTATTTTATAATTGGAAAAAAAATACTTTTTTTCTTTCACTTGCTCACTGTTATCAGAAAACCCAATAAAGTAGATTAAGAAATTTAAATCCTAAAAAACATGATTTCATTTAAAATAATATGTAAATATTATTAAATAATTTATTTATTTTAATATTGGTAGAAATATATATATATATATATATATATATATTAGTATTATTTCCGATATCGTATTTTGTCTATTCACTCATTATTTTCAGAAAATTACTGAATTCAATTTTATGAGATATTTGCACCTATTATTCCTTATAATTAATTAAAATTTGACAATCCCTGCATTATCATTCTATTGAATGAATAGTTCAATTATTAGTGGCACAAAAAATATCATGAGTCCCAAAACTGAAAAAAACTCCTGAATGTTTATGCGCAATTAATCACCTCTTATCTAATACTTTGAGGCTCATAATTTACGACGCCATTTTGCTGCGAACATTCATTATAGTATGAACCATTAGCTGGCACGCTAAGTGCAAAAAGCGTTCAATGGTAGACTCATTTAATAAAGACACCGTGATAATAAATTGAAGAAGAGCCGTGTGGCGTCCCAAATGGGAAAAGATAAGTTAACTAAACGTGAATTTCGGTATATCTAACACATATATCCGTCTGACGAATTTTTTAGTTCTTAGTTATTTTTACTTCATCACCATCTCTTTATTTTGTTTTTGATGTATATAAATTTTATTTTTATTTAATAAAGTTTTATGAAGATATTTCTTCACGTGTATTTAGTATAGTAATATCCTTTGAATCTATCCTTGATTTATATAGCGTGGCTTTTCAAATGGGGAAAGGAAAAGTTAACGAAACGAGAATATGTCTCAGTTAAATGACATATATCCGCCCGACGAATTTTTAGTTCTTATTTATTTTACTTTATTAACATCTCTTCATTTTCCTTTTGATATCTAAATTTTTTTATATAAATGTAATACAGTTTAAGGAAAATTAGTTTTCATATGAATTTATTTTCCTTGATTTACATTATGTAAGTTTGGCGTCCCAAATGGGAAAGGATAGGTTAACGAAACGTGAATAACCTCAGTTAAATGTCATATATCCGTCTATGGCAATTTTTTTTAAACGAGATGCATCGGGCAATTTATTTTAGTTATCAGTTCCTTGTGGTTTTAAGAACCACGATACCTCCACATCTTAATTTAGTTAAATTTAATACAGAATTAATGATAATTAATTTTAAAAGATTAAAACTTGTGAAATTTAGGAAAAACATCTCTTGATTTAAGAACAATTAAAGCAAGGGGATTTCAAATGGGAAAGCTATCGGTACAATTAGGAGTCCGTTGACGTGAAAAAAGATAAAGGGTTAAATTTAAAAACAAAAGATTTGAAGAAAATAAAAATAAAATTAAAGACGCCTAGAGTAATTGCATATTTTATAATATTTTAAAATTATAACTACATTCTACATTATTTAAAGAAAAATTATACGATCAAAATTTACTTTTTACAAAAGACTGTTAAAATAAAAATACGATGCTTTATATTATTTTCTTGTTTTTATGCTGACATGCAAGAAATAGAAATATTCAATAATTTACTAATTTACAAGTTATGCAGAATTCCTACTATGTAATGTCAAATATCAACTTAAGACTTTAAAAAAAAAGCTTGTAAGACCTTTTATAAAAATAAGTAATCTTTAAAAATAACCTTTGTTAACTCACTAATAATTAAAAATAATAACCTTTACTAACTCACTAATAATTAAAAAATAATAACCTTTACAAACTCACTAATAATTAAAAATAATAACCATTACTAACTCACAAGTTTTGAAGAATACATACTAGTAAAATTCTGTAATCAGATATAAACATAAGACTTAAAAAAAAATTTTTTTAATACTTTTAATAAAAAACAATACTTAGCAGTCTTCATTAAAATGTTTCATTTTGATTGAATGTTTACATTTTGTAATAAATATAAATCATTTCAGACATAAAGTTATCATATATTCCACTTCTTCAAGACCTAAAGGTCATTTTCATGCATCTGATATCAGATTACATTGAATTATTCATGCAAGTTTATCATTTGCGATAATCCATCACTGTCAGAATGGTTACTTTAGATGTGGATAAGAAACTTTCTGAGTATGTAACATCGATGATGCATATTAAAGAAAAAGAAAGATTGATGCTTGTAGTAATAGCACATTGACTAATATAATAAACATTTTAAAAATATATTATTCCTTCCTTCCACATAGAAATTCAAGAACAGAATGATAAAAGTATTTGACATTTATTCACTAGCTTAATTTTTTTAGGGTTTTTTTTTTTTTTTGTTAGGTTGGTTTGTTTGATTATACCAGGGTTATATCAGGTTTACCCAACCCGAAGCAAACATTGCATATTTTTCCGGCCCGTGAGATTTATCACACTTTTTTTCAAAATATATTTATTTTATAATAACCAAAGTAGTGAAAAATCAATATATTAAAAATCATTATGTGTGTATCCATGTATTCAAAAACTAACAGTCGAAATTATGAGAAAAAATTAACTGTGATTTTAATATATATTAATTTTTGCGAATATAGTAGATTTTGTCTGTTTTATTGATTAGTTTACAGTTATGAGTTCTCAGTATAATTAAATTTTATTCTGCGAACAAATCTGCATGCGCACACATCTTGAAATAATCTAATATATTATAACAGCTATATTAAACTATAATATAACTATCTAATACTATATAACACGTTTTACGTATGTTTCACTTAATTGACACGACGCAGTGACCATCCCTAGATACGCGCAGTTGATTGTTGATAGCTGATCAAACCAGACTCTTAAGTTCTTGGCGCGTTTGGTTCAACCTACACCTGCGAATCGTATTTCTTTTAAGTGACATTGACCAAAACACAAACACGCTCAAACATAACGGACGATAACCTGCAACACCTATTACGATGTGCAAATATCCAAATTGAGATCGATTTGAAAAGCTAAGTGAAAGAGTGGAGAAAAAAATATCGCACTAGTAAAATAAATATTTTTTAATGATTTCATTTTTAATGTTATATAAAACTCATGTTTGTGAAAATTGCAATACCATGAAGGACTTACACGAGTGAGCGAATTTTCAGGAAATGCAAATTAGCGCATGATATGCAAATGATTAGAATTTCAAATCCGTAGCGCATGCGTATGCTGAGCAGCGCCCTCTGAAAAGGCCAGATGGATCCGAATAAATAGACGGCTGTAGCGAAGCGTGTATGGTTATCGGTGCTTATCTGCTAGTGGTAAACAGCTCAATCGTTACTTATGCCTCTTCGATGAAAGAAGGCGAAGAGATTTGAACAACTTGCAGAGTTTGAACGGAGAATCATCGGCCTTCGTGAAGCTGGATTGTCTTATCGTGCAGTAGCTGCTCGTGTGCAGCGTAACAGCAGCACGGTGATGCGTCTTTGGAAGTAGTGGACGGACGAGTGTCGGACAACTTGGAAATCCGGGAGTGAACTCCGAAATGTGACGTCAGCTCGCGATGATAGACACCTGGTCCGCATGGCGCTGACGGACAGTACAGCTTCCTCTAGACAATTGGCAGCACAGTGATAGCTACAGGTGTTCATTGTGTGCTTCATCAATTCGTAGACGCCTGCTGCAGCGTGGACTGCGCGCAAGGACTCCTTTTATACAGGATCCCTATCACGCTAAACCATCGCCGCCTGCGGCTACAATGGACCGCTCAGCATAGAGACTGGCGTGCTGATTGGAAGCATGTCGTGTTTTCTGACGAATTCCGCTTTAATTTGTGGTACCATGATGGCCGCATTCGTGCCAGACGCTATGCCGTTGAACGCCACCTTCGGAGTGCATTATCGAAAGCCACAGTGGACGAACACCCAGAGTTATGGTCTGGGTGCCATAGCATATCATGGACGATCTCAACTGCTAAGAATTGTGGGCAATCTGAACAGCAACCGGTACATCAGTGAAGTTCTACAGCCCCAAGCTGTTCCCTTCCTTCAAAGCTTGCCAGGGGCGCTGAATTTCAACAGACAATGCCCGCCCTCATATCGCTAGGACTGTTTCAATCCTTCTTTGCAAAAAGCGGCAGGTACAGCTTCTTCCTTGGCCTGCGTATTCCCCGGATATGTCGCCGATTGATCATGTGTGGGATTTCGTTGGTCGGCGTCTTCGCTCGTGATCCTCGTCCTGTTGCTTCTGCAGACGAACTTTGGGTGCGCATACAAACAATATGGAATGCCTTCCTCAGGCAGACATTCAAAATTTGTTTGACTCCATGCCACGTCGTGTAGCAGCACTTATTGCGGCGTGGTGGCTACACAAAATACTGGTTCCGATCTCTTGTTATTGTTTGTTTGCTTTGAACATTTAATCATTTATTTGTACAACAACCACTCAACTGTGTATTAAATTTCATTCAATTATGATGATTCCTTCATGGTGTTGCAATTTTCACAAACATGAGTTTATTTCTTTACAATGTGAGCTTAGTATTATTATTATTATATTATCTAAATTTGCATGTAAATTAATAGTAAACACAAAAATAATAACTAATTATGTTTCATGCTTTAACCCCAAAAATATCTACAGTGGTTCTAAATCAAATATGGGAATATATATATAATTTTATATGAGGTCTGGGAGTTATAATGCATTTCCAAAGTGGCCCACTAGAACTTTTGGGTTGGCCAACCCTGGTTTATACAATAGTTTGTTCACTAGATTAAAAAACATTTTTTTATGTCTGCATCATTATTAATAAAATGCAATAAATAATAAATGAATCATAAATAAATTATTTTTGTTTGTTTGAATTATTGTTTTATTATTATTTTTTTTTGGTTCGTGTTTTGATGTACTCAAGAAAAATGTCCTGATATGTATTCCCTACAGAAATAAATACTTGTATCACACGATAAGATAAATCAACAAAATAAATAAAAACTTAAATCCTTTCACGAATTTCAATTTAATATGTGTGAACATACTTTGCTAGACGAATTCATATAGCAGATACCAATTTTCAATAATTGAAGAAATTTACGGTGCAATTGGTCAGAATTCTACAAGAACAGGAGTTCTGCACTTTACGATTTCGCTTGCATATTGGGCGGGTTTTCCACTTGCAGTTTTCACGAAGTTCTCACGTAAACAAATAAAATTGCAGCTACGGTTATAAAATACTGCGGTTTTGGCGATTTTATTTTGAGGTGAAAAGGGAGAAATATGAATCCTAAAGTGCAGAATACCCACAAGAACTATCAAATTCAATAGCGACAGGATTCTAACAAAATTTAATAACTCTACAATTTATGAAGAACCGATTGTTCATTATTGTGAGGATATTGGATAAAAAACTGGTTATATTTTGAAAGCCATACGATTCAAAATGAACTACAGAGCACGTAACTGATTTTTTTTGTTAATCGTTATACTTAGCAACACGTATTTCATGCCAATTTTAAAATATAAATAAAATCATGTGAAAATCAGCAATCATTTTAAATAAAAATCTTTGATTGATTCATTTTGACGATTGACGATTTCATTTGGCGCGGAAAAGATAATTTGAGAAATAAGTATGCTTTCCGCGCCAAATGAAATCGTCAAAATAGCAGTATTTTGTCTGCGTAGATGCAATTTTGTTTGTTTAAGAGAGAACTTGGCGAAAACGGAAAGTGAAAAATCCGCCAAATGCACAAGTGGAACCCTAAAGTGCAGGCGCAATTGCTTCATAAATTTCTTGGGTTATTGAAAATTGGTATACTGCTATATGGATTCGTCCAGCATTATCCATCTACATCCTTACGAGAGTCAAAGTGAACTACAAAATAAATGTCAGCATTTGACTATGTTAAAAGTATGTTAATAATGCCTAATTTATTTTAATTTCATTTAAAAGTTAGTATAATCTTATTTAGACGAATTATAAATCATAAAACACACACAAAAATTAAGGAAGGTATGCATTAGCTATCCGTCAAAGTGATTCAAGCTGATTTAGGATAGTATTATATAGCAAGATATCCTTCACATAAGTTATATATCATAGCATTCTTCAAGTCATCATTTTGGAAGGCATTATCCCTACTCATTTTTACGAGAGGCAAACGAAATCCTTCTTCAAAAATATCTTTTCAAAATCTAGTGGAAGGCATTATCGTTCTCCATCTTGAATGCTTTCCAAATGTGGAAAAACCGGCAACAACTTTTAAAAAGTATATCATCCATCAACTTGTTGTAAGAATTAAATAAATGGTTTTTGACTGACAACAGAAAATATTTAATAATAAATGTCTTTCTATTATTTACTCTATAAGGTTTTCTTTCAATCTTTAAATAAATAAAAGCAAAACATTGATTAACTGTGGTTTAAATGGAACAAAAAAACTAAACGTTTTAACTTTTTTTTTTTCCAAAATAAATGGTTGAGTTAGTCACGGTTGCAAGCACCAGAACAAGAAATTAAATAAAACTCTTTCTTCGTTATAAAAAACCGAAACAGTAGTTTTTCTAATGTGTTCAACTGTTATTTACAATTTGTTCCTATAACATTTACAGAAAGACGAATAAAAGAAGCTTTTATGCTTTATTCTCTTTTAATTTTATACTCGAAGAACTTTCAAACATTTCCTAAAGGCACGTATATGTACTTAACACATTAAAAATTAATCACTCCGTTTTAAGTATTAAATAAAAGACTCATTAAACAGTTTCTAACCGACGAAAAAGCAGTTATATTGCTTTACTTGTTAAGCATAAACTTCAGAAACCTAAAAAATTTAACGTAAGAAAAGATTAAAACATTCAAAAGGAAAAATCTGTTAAGGAAATTTTATTTCTGTTTGATTCCTTTTTATAAATTTTAAATATTTTTTTAAACTTACCAGAATTGACTAATGGTGAGAAATAAAGGTCTTTAAATTATATCTTGTCTTATTGAAACGTAACTCTATTCTATCATAATCACGTACTAAACGCCATTTAAGAATATTCTTACAAAATAAAGATTCTAGGAAATTTTTGTTACTTGAAGAAAGAGAATTACGAATTAAAGTACTGTAATCTAAAGTAACAGATGGTGACTTTGTGATAATGGCTTACAAATTTACTTCTCTTATTGAACATTTACAACTGTGATTTACGAGACTGCTGAAGAAAAACCAGCGCCATTACGAATTTCTTTTTCTTTAATAGTATCATTCAGTGTTATGGTCATTTTCGTTAATGTTAGCTCGGGCTTGTATGTCTAGCTAATATATAACCAATTGAAAGGAATATGTTTTTTTTTTTTTTTTTACTTTTGAAACGCAAAATTATATTTCTTTCAATGGAATAAAAAGATTTGGAAAGGACTAACGCCATTACTTTTCTGTGGTTATGAATATGTTTTTAAATGTATCTTTCGTAAATGTTTCAAGCAATTGAGTTAATTTCATTGCGGTTTGTTTTTAAATGCTATATGGGGTGTGAAAATTATCCAATCTAGAAACCATTTGTTCTGAAACCGTTTAGCTTGGAACTTATTGATAAGAATGGGCCGTAATTTTTAATTATTAAAGCTCTGTTGTATTTGGTAACTTAATTATTTAATTTTACTTTGGAAACAATGGTTTAATATAGAATTTTGCAATAATGGTTTAATATAGAATTTTGCAATAATGTTTTAATGAAGAATTTTGCAATAATGGTTTAATATAGAATTTTGCAATAATGTTTTAATGAAGAATTTTGCAATAATGGTTTATTGTAGAATTTTTGCAATAATGGTTTAATACAGAATTTTGCAATAATTATTTTAATTTAGAATTTTGCTATAATGGTTTAATGTAGAATTTTGCTATAATGGTTTAATGTAGAATTTCGCAATAATGGTTTAATATAGAATTTTGCTATAAACGCTTAATGTAGAATTTCGCAATAATGGTTTAATATAGAATTTTTGCAATAATGGTTTAATGTAGAATTTTTGCAATAATAGTTTAATATAGAATTTTGCAATAATGGCTTAATGTAGAATTTTGCTATAATGGTTTAATATAGAATTTTTGCTATAATGGCTTCATGTAGAATTTTGCTATAATGGCTTAATGTAGAATTTTGCAATAAGGGTTTAATATAGAATTTTGCAATAATGGTTTAATATAGAATTTTTGCTATAATGGTTTAATGCAGAATTTTGCAATAATGGTTTAATATAGAATTTTTTTGCTATAATGGCTTAATGTAGAATTTTGCAATAATGTTTTAATGAAGAATTTTGCAATAATGGTTTATTGTAGAATTTTTGCAATAATGGTTTAATACAGAATTTTGCAATAATTATTTTAATTTAGAATTTTGCTATTATAGTTTAATGTAGAATTTTTGCTATAATGGCTTAATGTAGAATTTCGCAATAATGGTTTAATATAGAATTTTGCTATAATCGCTTAATGTAGAATTTCGCAATAATGGTTTAATATAGAATTTTGCAATAATGGTTTAATGTAGAATTTTGCAATAATAGTTTAATAAAGAATTTTGCTATAATGGCTTAATGTAGAATTTTGCTATAATGGTTTAATATAGAATTTTTGCTATAATGGCTTAATGTAGAATTTTGCTATAATGGTTTAATATAGAATTTTTGCTATAATGGCTTAATGTAGAATTTTGCTATAATGGCTTAATGTAGAATTTTGCAATAAGGGTTTAATATAGAATTTTGCAATAATGGTTTAATATAGAATTTTGCTATAATGGTTTAATGCAGAATTTTGCAATAATGGTTTAATATAGAATTTTTGCTATAATGGCTTAATGTAGAATTTTGCAATAATGTTTTAATGAAGAATTTTGCAATAATGGTTTATTGTAGAATTTTTGCAATAATGGTTTAATACAGAATTTTGCAATAATTATTTTAATTTAGAATTTGCTATAATGGTTTAATGTAGAATTTTGCTATAATGGTTTAATGTAGAATTTCGCAATAATGGTTTAATATAGAATTTTACTATAATCGCTTAATGTAGAATTTCGCAATAATGGTTTAATATAGAATTTAGCAATAATGGTTTAATGTAGAATTTTGCAATAATAGTTTAATATAGAATTTTGCTATAATGGCTTAATGTAAATTTTGCTATAATGGTTTAATATAGAATTTTGCTATAATGGCTTAATGTAGAATTTTGCTATAATGGCTTAATGTAGAATTTTTGCAATAAGGGTTTAATATAGAATTTTGCAATAATGGTTTAATATAGAATTTTGCTATAATGGTTTAATGCAGAATTTTTCAATAATGGTTTAATATAGAATTTTGCTATAATGGCTTAATGTAGAATTTTGCAATAATGTTTAATATAGTATTTTGCAATAATGGTTTAATATAGAATTTTACTATAATGGTTTAATATAGAATTTTGCTATAATGGCTTAATGTAGAATTTTTGCAATAATGGTTTAATATAGAATTTTTGCAATAATGGTTTAATGTAGAATTTTGCAATAATAGTTTAATATAGAATTTTGCAATAAGGGTTTAATGTAGAATTTTGAAATAATGGTTTAATGCAGAATTTTGCAATAATGGTTTAATATAGAATTTTGCTATAATGGTTTAATGTAGAGTTTTGCTATATTGGTTTAATATAGAATTTTGCAATAATGTTTTTGTACAGAGTTTTACAATTTTTTATAGAATTTTTAAATAATGTTTTTTTACAGAGTTTTTTACAATTTTTTATAGATTTTGCAATAATGTTCTATTGTAGAATTTTTAATTTTTAATAGAATTTTGCAATAATTTTTTAATACTGAAATTTGCAATAATGTTTTAACAACAACTTTTTTTTTTGCGACAACTTTTAAAAAAGTATATCACCCATTAACTTGTTTAAAGAAGGAAATAAATGCTTTTTGACTGACAACAGAAAATATTGAATATTAAATACCTTTCTATTATTTACTTTATAAGTTTTCTTTCAATTCTTAAATAAATAAATCAAAGCATTGACTTAACTGTGGTTTAAATGGAACAAAAAAAAATAAACGTTTTAATTTTTTTTTCCAAAATAAATGGTTGAGTTAGCCACGGTTGCAAGCACCAGAACAAGAAATTAAATAAAACTCTTTCTTCGTTATAAAAACCGAAACAGTAGTTTTTCTAATGTGTTCAACTGTTATTTACAATTTGCTCTTATTACCATGTACAGACAAACGAATAAAAGAAGATTTTATGCTTTATTCTCTTTTAATTTTATACTCGAAGAACTTTCAGCCATTTCCTAAAGGCACGTATATGTACTTAACACATTAAAAATTAATCACTCCGTTTTAAGTATTAAATAAAGATTCAGTAAACAGTTTTTAACCGACTAAAAGCAGTTATATTGCTTTACTTGTTAAGAATATACTTCAGAAAACATAAAAAGTTTAATTTAAAAAATATTAAAGCATTAAAATGGAAAATCTGTTAAGGAATCTTTATTTATGGATGAATTTTTAAATTTCAAATATTTTTAAACTTACCAGAATTGAGTAATGCCAAGACGTGGTAAGAAATAAAATACTTTACATTTATTGAAATGTAGCTCGTTTGCTCCATAATCACGTATTAAATACCAGTTAAGAATATTCTTTCAAAATAAAATTCTAGGAAATTGTTATCACTTGAGAAAAGTTAAAACGTTTCATCACTGAAAGTTTTATTTTAGATATATGCTTTCCATTATTCCAATGCAAGATCATTCTTAAATTAACTTATTATATCAAACACAATATGTAACAATACAATAAATTTTTACTATGTAAATTTTGAAGGAGCGACATCTTGTTTTGTTTAACTTTAAATGAGAGAAAACTTCATACACAGTTTGATTATTAAATTTTATACTTTCAGATTAATTTTAGAACAACAAAATAATTTAACAATTTAATTAGAACAACACTTGGATCATATGTAAAATAATATTATAAAGCTGAAATTCTGGATAATAGGTTTCTAAGAGCAAAAAGTAGATCAAAATCCATAAACTTATTATACACACTTGTATTAACTAAGTGATCTATTATAAAATGCGAATATTTGAGAATATTAAATCACTGATCAATCTTAATCAATTTATTGAAACGTAACTCGTATGCTTCATAATCACGTACTAAACACCATTTAAGAATACGGAATGCACAGAATTTTTAATTTCATATAAAAGTTAGTAAAATCATTTTTAGACAAATTATAAGTCATACACACATGCAAAAAAATTAAGGAATTCATTCATATGAATCAAAATGTTTCAAACTGATTTAAGACTCTATAATACTGAAATAAGGCTGAATGACTAAAGCTCTGGAGCTGGGAGTCGCAGGTTTCGGGTTCGAGTTCAGGTGGCACCATGTTGGTTCCGGAATCCACTTTACACTGCAGGTGCCACTCTAATAGGACTGAACACCTTTGGACGTAGAACTAACAACCATATCCCTTAAAATAAAACATCTCCTGTCTTGAAATATGAAAATAGGCAAACAGACTTAACTCACCATTGGGTTTTTGAGTCACTCATGATAATGATGATGATAATATTGTAAGACATGCTCCAAATAAACATTTTTGTAAGCCATTATCTCTCTTCTTACTTACGAGCAGCAAGTAAAATCTTTCTGCAAAAATATTTTTCCCCAAAATCTACTGGAAGACATTATCGTTCTCCAACTTGAATGCCATCCTTCAGACAAAAACCTTTAAAAAGTATATCATCTATTAACTTGTTTAAAATGTTATGTAAATAGTTTTTAATTAAGAATATAAAATATTTAATATTAAATATTTTATCATTATTCACTTTATAAGTTTTGTTTCAATTCGTAAATAAATAAAATCCAAGAATTGACTTAACTATGGTTTAATGGAAAAGGCTGAACTCTTTAACCTTTTTCTTCGTCTTTTTCTCCAAAATAAAGCGTTGAGTTAAATAAGGTCCAAACACCAGAACAAAAAAGTAAATAAAACTCTTTCTTCATTATAAAAAACCAAAACATAACTTTTTAATGTTTTCAACTCTGCTTCACTATTTCGTCCTATTTCAAGTGCTGAAAGACGAATAAAAATAAGCTTTTATGTATTATTCTCATTTAATTTTATACGCGAAGAAATTGCAATCATTTCCTAAAGGCACATATATATACTTAACACGTTAAGAATGAATCACTCCGTTATAAGTATTAAATAATGACTCATTAAACAGTTTTTAACTGACTAAAAAGCAGTTATATTTCTTTACTCGTTAAGCATATACTTCAAAACTGTTAAAAGTTTTTCGTAGACAAAAAAGATTAAAACAGCAAAAAGGAAAACCTGTTAAGGAATCTTTAAAGTTTTTTTATTTATTTTTTAATTTGAAATATTTTTAAACTTACGAGAATTGATTAATGCAAAGATGTGGTAAGAAATAAATTAATTTAAACTTATTGAAACGTAACTCTTTTGGTTAATAATCACGTACTAAACACCATTCAAGAATATTCTTATGAAGAAAATTTCTAGAAATATTTATTACATTAAGAGAACTTTGAATTAAAGTACTGTAATCTAAAGTAAGAGATGGCAACTTTATGATAATGGTTTACAACTTTACTTCTCTTATTGGACATTTACAACTGTGATTTACAAGACTGCTGAAGAAAAACCAGAGTCATTACGTATTTCTTCTTTTAATAGTATCATATAGTTTTATGGTCATTTTCTTTAATGTTAGTTCATGCCTGCATGTCTAGCTATTTAGTTAGCACTAGAAAGGAATATTTATTTATTTATTTTGAATTGCAAAACTGTTTTTCTCTCAGTGAATTAAAAGTTTGTGTCAGGGAAAACTCTTTTCTAACACCATTACTTTTTTCTTGTCTTGTATATTTTTTAACTGTATATGTCCTAAATGTCACAATCAATTGAGTTAATTTAATTGCGATTCATTTTTTTAAATGATATATGGAGTGTGAATATATTCCAGTCTAGAATCTATTTGTTCTCAAATCGTTTTGCTTGACACTTCTGTTTAGAGTAAAATATTTTTTTCATTAACATCCGTTCTGATTTTTTATTAATAAAGGACCTGTTACGTTTGATATGTTAATTATTTTTATTTTAATTTTTTATTCATATATGACAGAAATTTACAGGTTTATTATAGTATTTTGCAACAATGCTTTATTATATAATTTTTATTATAGAATTGTATTATGCTCTATTTATAATATTTTTTTCTTTTGCAATAATGCACGTTCATTTAAAGAAAATAACAATTTCTGAATTTACATATGCTAAATATTAATTGTTTAATATTTGATTTGTTTAAATTTGTGTTCATAAAAATGATATTTTGTTTAATTTTAAAATGATTCAATGTTTTCGTGTATATATATGTCTCAAAAGCGTTGCATCATTTAAATTTAATTCTTGAGGGGGCTGGTGTTAAGACCCACACTTTGAGAACCTTTTGACTGAGTTGTTTAAGAATATTTTCCAATTAAGATTAAATATTACCAAAAGTACGAAAATAATTTTGATGATTGCTAGTAAATTATATAAATATCTTTAGAAAGACATTTTTGAAAACCGAGTTCTAAGTGTATGCATTTAACATGAATACTTTGTGAAACTAAAAATAAATCTGAACATTCGACTATGTTAAAAGTAGTTTAATAATTGTAGAGAATGTTTGTTTTGTTTAAAAATTTGCATACGCTGAATTACAAGAATTGTAAAACATGAAAACACACGCAAAAATTGATGAAGGAATACGTTAGCTATCCATCAAGATGTTTCAAGCTGATTTATGAAAATATGATATTGAAAAACACCATCCAGATAAGTCTTCTAGAAGGCATCATCCCCATTTATCCTTACGAAATGCAAGTAAAATCCTTCTGCAAAAATACTTTCCCCTAATATCTACTGGGAGCCATTATCGTTCTTCATCTTGAATACAATCCTAATGTGGAAAACAAGCAAAAACTTTTAAGAAAAGTATATTAAACATTAAATGGTTTATAAGTTTAAGTTAATGGTTTTTGACCAGGAATAGAAAATGTTTAATAGTAAATATTTCCCATTATTCCCTTTATAAACTTTGTTTCAATTTGGAAATTTAAAATCAAGAATTGTGATAACGCTTACGACTTTACTTTTTCTTATTGAACATTTACAACTGTGATTTACAAGACTGATGAAGAAAAACCAGTGTTATTACGTATTTCTTTTTTAATACTATCAACAGTTTTATGGTCATTTTTTTATGTTAATTAGTGCATGTATGTGGCTCTGATGTTAGCACTAGAAAGGGATAACTATTTTTTTTTCTTTTGAATTATAGAATTGTTTTTCACTCACAGTGAAATAGAAGTTTTTGTAATGGAAAACCTTTTTCTAATGCAATTACTTTTTCTCTGAACATGTTTGTTTTAAATTTATCGTCTTGAGTAAATCAATAAATTTATGAAATTTAATTGCGGTTCATTTCTTAAATGCATATGGGGTGTGAAAACGATCCAGTCTTGAATCCGATTCTGTCCCACAGTTTAGCCTGATACATCTTTTACAGAAATATTTTTTTTATGATCATCGGCCCTTAATGTTTCATTATTAAAGACTCTTTTTATTTGATGTTTTAATGATTTCATTTTACTTTTTGTAATAATGTTTTATTAAAATTATGCAATAATATTTTAATATATAATCTTTTATTATAGTAATTTATTATGTTTTATATATAATATTTTATTTTACTTTTTGCAATAATGCAGGGATGTTCAGTTAAAAAAAAACTACATTTTTAGAGATTTTAGTTTGATTTTAGTTTTTTTCTTAAATATCCCTGATGGACGATTATATATCACGACTGATTATATATATTACACACATAATTTCACTTATCTAAGTCTATTATTGTAAGGTAAAAACAGGTTACTAAAATTTAATTAAGACATTTTTGCAAACCGAGTTACTAATATATACATTTCTTTAAGCCATAAATGTGAATAACTATAAAATAAAAGTGGAGCTCCAATAATGATAGCAATAGTTAAATAAATTGGAAATAATGTTTAATTTTATTTAAAAGTTATTAAAATCTTAGTTAGGCAAATTATAACCCATCCACACGCAAACAAAATTTTTTAATGAAGGAATACGTTAGCTATAAATCAAAATGATTCAAACTGATTTAAGACAATATGATATTGCAAGACATCATCTAGATAAAACCTACTGGTAGATATAACTCTGCATCCTTACGAGAGGCAAGTGAACTACAAAATAAATGTTGACATTCGACTTTGTTAATAGTTGTTTAATAATTGCACAGAATGTTTTAATTTTATTTAAAAGATTGTAAAATCTTATTTAGCGAAAACGTAAATAATAAATACACACAAAAATAATTGATGAATACATTAGCTTATACATCAAAATGATTCAAGCTTATTTAAGATAATATAAAATTGCAAGATATCATCCAGATAAGCTTTCTGGAAGGCATTATCCCTCCTCATAGTTACGAGAGATCAGTAAAATTCTTCTGCAAAGTATTTTACCTTATCATCTACTGGAAACCATTATCGTTCTTCATCTTGAATGTTATCCTAACGTGAAAAACAGCAAAAACCATTAAGAAACTTATATATACCATTAACTGAGTTTAAAATGTTAATTAAATGGATTTGGACTGAAAATAGAAAATATTTAATAATAAATATTTTCCTATTGTTCACTTTTTAAGTTTTGTTTCTATTTGTAAAATGAATAAAATCAAAAATTGACTTAACTGTGGTTTAAATGGGAAAATCTGAACTCTTTAGATTTTTCTACATATATATTCGTTTTTACAAAATAAATAGTTGAGTTAGTCATGGGTGAAGCACCAGAACAAGAAACTAAATAAAACTCTTTTCTATTAGATAAAAAAAAACCGATACAGATATTTTTTTAATGTTTTCAACTCTTCTTCACTATTTTTTGTCCTATTACCAAGTGCTGAAAGACGATTAAAAGAAACTTTTCTGCTTTATTCTCTTTCATTCCATGCGCGAAGAAATTTCAAACAATTCCCTAAAGGCATATATATATACTTAACGCATTAAAAATGAATCACTCGCTTATAAGTATTAAATAAAGACTCATTAAACAGTTTTTGACTGACTAAAACGCAATTATATTTTCTTTACTTGTTAAGCATACACTTTAGAAACTGTAAAAGGTTTTAACGTAAAAAATGATTAAACCAATGAAATGAAAACCTGTTAAGGAGATTTTACTTCTGCATGATTATCTTTTTTAAAATTTAAATATTTTTAAACTTACGAGAACTGACTAATGCCAAGACTTAGTAAGAAATAACTTACTTTAAATTTATTCAAATGTAACTCGTTTGCTTCATAATCACGTACTAAAAAACCATTTAAGAATATTCTTACCAAAAAACATTCTATGAAATTGTTATTACTTGAAGAAAGAGAATCATGAATTAAAGTACTGTAATCAAAGTAACAGATGGTAACTTTGTGATAATGGCTTGTAACTTTACTTCTCTTATTGATCATTTACAACTGTGATTTACGAGACTGCTGAAGAAAACCAGTGCCATTACGAATTTCTTTTTCTTTAATAATATCATATAGTTTTATGATAGTTTTCGTTAATGTTAGTTCGTGCCTGTATGTCTAGCTATTAGATTAGCACTAGAAGAGAATATTTTTTTTTTGAATTTTCAAAATTGTTTTTCTCTCAGTAAAATAGACATTTGTGTCAAGAAAACTTTTCTAATACCCTAACTTCTTTCTGGTCATGTATATGTTATTAAATGTATCGTCTTAAATATTTCACTCAATTCAGTTAATTTAATTGCGGTTCAATTTTTAATTGATATATGGATTACGAAAAATGCTCCAATGTAGAATTAATTTGTTCTGAAACCATTTCTCGCTTGACACGTCTTTTAACAAGAAAATGTTTTTGATTCATATCGGTCTATAATTTTTCATTATTAAAGGCCTGTTTGATATTTTAATTATTTCATTCTAGAATTTTGCAATTTTATTTTAGCATTTTGGGATATTGTTTTATTATAGAATTTTTGCAATAATGTTATATTGTAGAATTTGCAATATTTTTTTTATTATAAAATTTTGAACTTTTATTAGAGAATTTTTTGAGATAATGTTTTTCTTATAGCATTTAGGAGTAATGCTTTATTTCAGAATTTTATGATGTTTTATTTATGATGTTTTTTTTTTTTACTTTTACAATAATGTAGGTGTGTTAATCTAAAAAAACATATTAAATTTTAGATTGTTAAAAATTATTTAATGTTTTATTTTGTTGAAATTAATCATTACATTTATTGACTTAATATTTAATTTACTACAACATAACTAAGCTATGAAATACAACTGAAATAGTCTTTTAATAATAGTTTTTAATAGTCTTTAATTTACTTTTTATTATCTGAAATACAATTAAACACTATTTTTTCCTTCATTTTTTTTTTTTCCTAAAAACCTTTTCTCTCCTTACATGAATAAATAAACTTGCAAACATAATCACATGCATAAATTGTTATAAATAGATCGGAATAGCATCTATTAACTTGTTTAAGAACATAAATAAATGGTTTTATCTAAGAATAGAAAATATTTAATATTAAACCTTTTCTATTATTCACTTTATGTTTTGTTTCAATTCGTAAATAAATAAAAATCCAAGAATTGACTTAACTTTGGTTTAAATGGAAAATGCCTGAAATCTTTAACATTTTCTTCTTTTTTTCTTTTTATTATGAAAATAAATAGTTGAGTTAGTCACGGTAAAATCACCAGAACAATAAAAACCAAATAAAACTCTTCTTTATTATAAAAAAACCGAAACAACACTTTTTTAATGTGTTCAATTCTACTTCACTACTTTGTCCCATTACAAAATGCTGAAAGAAGAAAAAAGAAGCTTTCATGCTTTATTCTCTTTTAATTTTATACGCGAAAAGATTTCAGCCATTTCCTAAAGGCGCATATATATACTTAACACATTAAAAATTATTCACTCTTTTTTAGCGTGCTAAATAAAGACTCATTAAAAAGTTTTTAACTGACTGTAAAAAGCAGTTATATGTCTTTTTACTTCTTAAGCATACTTCAATGCGGAATATTGTATAATATAACTTCTATGTCACAATGTATAATATAACTTCTTCCTATACTAATGTAAAAATCTAAGGTAAGAAAAGATTAAAACATTGAAAAGGAAAACCTGTTAAGGAGTTTTAAGTTCTCTATGAGTATTTGAAAAAATGTATTCTATTTTTAAACTTACCAGAATTGCCTAATGCCAAGCCGTGGTAAGAAACAAATTACTTTAAAATTTATTGAAACGTAATTATTCTGCTTCATAATCACGTACTAAACGTCATTTAAGAATGTTCTTACTGAAAAAGAATCTAGGAAATTGCTGTTACTCGAAAAAACAGAATTATGAAGTAAATTACTGTAATCTAGAGTAACTTGTCGCTCGGTGTAACAGGTTTCGTGTTATAGTCCCGGCGGTCCAACACATGTTTGTAGCTCGGAACTAATTTAAACTGCAAGATCCCAGTCTAATATGACTGAAATATAATACCATATATATTATATATAATGACTAATATGACTGACCAAGTAGGGTCCTAAATGTATGATACTGAGCGTTGGCCGTAAGGCTGACAACCCTACCCATAAAAGAAAAACATCTCCTCTGCCCAGAAATCAATAGTAGGGCAGAGGCCTCGGCCAACATGGGACTGTTGCGCCATTGAAGTAGAATAAATATCTAGAGTAACAGATGGTAACTTTGTGATAATGGCTTACAACTTTACTTCTCTTATTGAACATTTACAATTGTGCTTTATTTTATAAAGTTGTTTCAATTCGTAAATAAATAAAATCAAAGAAATGACATAATTTTTAGTTTTGTTTAAAAAAAAAGCTGAACTACTTATACCTTTATTTTATTACAAAAATAAAGGAGAAAGTCATTTGGGGACCAACTGAAAGAAGAAACTAAACAAAAATCTTTCTTTAACATAAAAAGGAACGGAAAAATTTGTTTTTTAATGTTTTCAACTCTACTTCACTATTTCTTCTTATTACCAAGTACTGAAAGACGAGTAAAAATGAGCTTTTATGTATTATTCTCTTTAATTTTATACGTGATGGAATTTCAGCCATTTCGTGAAGGCACATATATACTTAACACATTAATTATTAAAGTAAGTTATGCAAATATTAAAAGTAAGTTAAGTATTAAGTAAATTTAAGTATTAAATAAAAACTCATTTAACAGTTTTTAACTGACTAAAAGCATTTATATTTTTTAACTTGTTGAGCATACATACTAGAAATAGTAAAACGTTTAACTTTAAAAAAATTAAAACATTAAAAAAGTAAAAACCTGTTAAGGAATCTTTACTTCTGTATGATTTTTAAAAATAATTTCAAATATTTTTTAAACTTACTAAAATTGACAAATGCCAAGACGCAGTAAGAAATAAATTACTTCAAATTTATTGAAATGTAAATAGTTTGTTCCATAATCACGTACTAAACGCCATTTAAGAATATTCTTACGAAAAAGATTCTAAGAAATTGTTATTACTTGAGGAAAGAGAATCATGAATTAAAGAACTGTAATCTAAAGTAACAGATGGTAACTCTGTGATAATGGCTCACAACTTTACTTATTTACAAGTGTGATTTAGAAGACTGCTGAAGAAAAACCAGCGCCAGTACGAATTACTTTCTTTAATAGTATCATACAGTTTTGTAGTCATCTTTGTTAATGTTAGTTCGTGTCTGTATGTGTCTATCCTAATAAGTGTCTAATTATGCTTGAGAAATGAGAATTTTGAATCAAATTACTGCAATCTAACGTAACAGATGGTAACTTTGTGCTAATGGCTTACAACTCTACTTCTCTTATTGCACCTTTACAACTGTGATTTACAAGACTACTGAAGAAAAAAACAAGAGACATTAGGATTTTCTTCTTGTCATAGTATCATATATTTTTATGGTCATTTTCGTTATTGTTAGTCCGTGCTTATATGTCTGGTTATTAGGTGGTTAGCACTAGAATGGGATGCCTATTTTTTTCTTTTCAATTACAGAATTGTTTTTCTCTCAGTGAAATAAAGGTTATGCCACAGAAATCTGTTTTTCTAACGCCATTTCTTTTCTCTAGTCATGTATATTTTTAAATGTATCGACTTAAATATTCCAGTCAATTGAGTTACTTTAATTGCTGTTCATTTTTTTTAATGCTATATGGAGTTTGAAATAAGATCAATCTAGAATCCAATTGTTCTAAAAAATGTTTAACTTGACATCTGCTTTCTAAATGATAATTATTAAATGTGACCATTGGAATATGTTAATAATGTTTATATAATTCCGCAGAATCTTTTAATTTTGTTTAAAAGTCAGCAAAACCTTATTTAGACAAATTATAAATCATAAACACATCAATCATAATGCATCAATCAAAATGATTTGAGTTGATTTAAGACAATATAATATTTTAAGATATCATCCAGATAAGCCTTCTGGAAGGCATTAACCCTCTGCATCGTTATGTAAGTACAAGTAAATTCCCTCTGCAAAATATTTCCCCCTAAAATCTATTGGGAGCCGTTATCGTTCGCCATCTTCAATTCTATCCTAATAAGGTACAGACAAAAAAATTTATGAAAGTATATATGACATTAACTGGTTAAAAAGTTAAATAAATGGTTTTTAACTGAAAATTTAAAAAATTGTAGTAAATATATTTACAATATTCACTTTATAAGTTTTTTTTTTTTTTCAATTGGTAAATAAATAAAATCCAAGAATTGATTTAACTCTGGTTTAAATGGGAAAAGGCAGAATTTTTTTAACTTTTTTTTCTATTTTTTTTTCTCGTTTTACAAAATAAAAATCACTGTTCAAGCATCAGAACAGGAAACTAAATAAAACTATCACTTTAATATAAAAAAGAAACGAAACATAATTTTTTAATGTATTCAACTCTTATTCACTCTTTCGTCCTATTACCAAGTGCTGAAAGGACGAATAAAAATAACCTTTTATGCTTTATTCTCTTTTAATTTTATACGAGAAGAGAATTCAACCATTTCCTAAAGGCAAATATATACTTAACACATTAAAAATGAATCACTCCGTTTTAAGTATTAAATAAAGACTCATTAAGCAGTTTTTAACTGACTAAAAAGGAGTTCTAATTCTTTGCTTGTTAAGCATATACTTCAGAAACTGCAAAAGTTTAACGTAAAAAAAAAAAATATTAAAACATTAAAAAATAAAACCTGTTAAGGAATCTTTATTTCTATATGATTTTTAAATTTAAATTTTTTTTAAACTTACCAGAATTGACTGATGCCAAGACTTGGTAAGAAATAAAATACTTTAAATTTATTGAAACCTCAATCGTTTGCTTCATAATAAACGTGCTACATATAATTTAAGAATATTCTTAAGTAAAAAGGTTCTAGGAAATTGTTATTACTTGAGAAGAGAGAATTATGAATTAAAGTATTGTAATTTAGTTACAGTAACAGATGGTAACTTTGTGATAATGGCTCACAACTTTACTTCTCTTATTGAACATTTACAAATGTGATTTACAAGGCTGGTATAGAAAAACCAGCACCTTACGCATTTCTTCTCTTAATAGTATCATATAGTTTTATGGTCATTTTCGTTAATGTTAGCACGTGCCTGTATATCTAGCTATTAGGTTAGCACTAGAAAGGAACATCTATTTTTTTTTGAATTACAAATTTATTTTTGTCTGAGTGAAATAAATGTTTTTGTCAACTTTTTTTAATGCCATTTTTTAGTCATTTATATTTTTTAAATGTATCGTCTTAAGTATTTTCATGAATTGAGTTATGATAACTGTTGTTCCTTTATTAAATGTTATATGGAATATGGGAATCTTCCAATCTAGAATCCATTTGGGATCAAACCGTTTTGCTGGATATCTCTTTTAACAGTGAAATATTTTTGATAAGCATCCGATTCGATTTTTCATTATTAAAGGAGCGATTACGTTAGATATTTTAATTATTCATTTTGCTTTTGCAATAATGTTTTATTATTGAATTTTTCAATAATTTTTTTAGTATAGAATTTTACAATTTTTTATAGAATTTTGCAATAATGTTCTATTATAGAATTTTGAAATAATATTTTAATATAGAAATTTGTATAATGTTTTAATATAGAATTTTATAATTTTAGTATAGAATTTGCAATATTAATTTATTATAGGATTTTTCAATAATCTTTTTATTATACAATTTCAACAATGTTTTTATATAGTCTTTTATTATGCAATTTTGCTATATTTTAATTTACTTTTTGCAATAAATGCAGAAGTGTTTAGGTAAAAAAAAACCATCTTTAGATTTTATTTTTTTATAACATTTTTAAAGTTTAGTTTTTTGGCACCGATGTTAGGCATTTTGTTGGCCATTATGCCAGTTTAAGTACATTTACAAATAAATATTTATGTTGTCAGAAATATACAAAGAATTGTGATAATATTTTATAAATGGGGCCAATATATTTTGGATAGAAACAATATTGTTTACATCTTTATTAAAACGTTTCCTCCGTGCATTGTTCCTCATTGTTCCGACGAAAGGACATTTTCTAAATTAACTTATCATATTAAATACAATAAGTAACAATGCAACACATTTTTACTGTGTAATATTTGATGGAATGACATATTATCTTATTTAACTTTAAATATGAGAGAACTTCATGAATAGTTTGATTATTAAATATTATAACATACTTTTAGATTAATTAAAGAACAGCAAGATAATTTAACAATTTAATTAAGAAAACACATTTAGCATATGTAAAGTAATATTGTATAAATGAATAATATATAGGCATTAAGTTTGCACGAGAAAAGGCAGATCAAATTTCACAAACTTTTACAACATTTGTACCAACTAAATGATGCATTATTAAATGCGATTCTTCGTTTATGTTACAAGAAGTTTAATAATTGCACAGAATGTTTTAATTTTATTTAAATGCTAGTAAAATATTGTTTAGACAAATAATAAATCATAAACATACAAAATTAACGAAGGTATACATAAATATCTATGAAAAATTATTCAAGCTGATTTTAAGACAATATAATATTACTAGACACCCACTAGATAAGTGTTCTGGAAGGCATTATACCTCTCCGTACTTACTAGAGACAACCGAAATAATTCTTCAAAAATACCTTTCCAAAATCTACTGGAAGGCATTATCGTTCTCCATCTTGAATGTTATTCTAATGTGGAACAGGCAAAAAAAAGAACTTATATACACTCATGTCCATAAATTAAGTTTAATGAAGTTCAGGCAAAGAAAGAGACAGAAATAAAACAAATTTGACTTATTTGTAAAGTCTATTTATTAAACAAAAGGTTAAGAGCAAAAAAGATGCAATATGTTTGACATAATTAATAAAATTGCGATTTTTACTCCCTGGAGCAAATTTCAAAAAAAGAACCTATTTACAAAAAACAATATAACATAGTTAGTATGATGGTTAATATGGAGTATGTCTCCCGGACGATGCAATGCAGGCCTTTACAACGCCTAGGCATGCTGAGTATCAAATTATAAAACTGATCTTGGGAATATTACACCACTCATCAAGCAATGCCCTCCGAAGTTCCGGTTGACAGGTGGGAGGGGGTTGACGGGCTGCAATTCGTCGACCAAGCATATCCCACACATGTTCTATTGGATTCAAGTCCGGTGAGTATGCTGGCGAATCCATACGGATGATATCCTACAATTGAAGGCATTCGTCTACAATGTCTGCACGGTGAGGACGGGCGTTGTCATTCACAAACAGAAATTCAGCACACATGGCGCCCCGAAACAAACGTACATGTTGTTCCAGAATGACATCCCGATAGATGTGGCCTGTCATCGTTACACTCTGAACATGCAGGTCAGTTCTGGAACCAAGAATAATTCCTCCCCAAACGAGCCATCCTGCACCACCGTAACGGTGTCGTTCAATGGTGTTCTCTTGGTGGTAACGGGTACCTGGCGCTCTCCATATAAAAGTCCGGCGAGAATCAGACTGCAAACTAAACCTGGACTCGTCGGAAAACATCACACAAGACCACTGTTGCGGTGTCCACAATGCATGCTCTCTACTCCAGGTTAATCGCAGGCGACAGTGAGTTGCGGTAAGCTGAACACATCTGACAGGCCTACGAGCATATAGACCAATGTGCCCTAAGTGCCTGTACACGGTCTGCCTTGAAACTGTCGTAACGGTAGCTGAAGAGAGCTGACGGGACAGGTCTGATGCTGTGCTCCGTCTGTTTCTTTTGGCAGTAACTGCTAAATATCGGTCCTCATTCGGCGTTGTAACTCGGGGCGACCTGTGTTGTAACATATACTCACATTACCATCATCTTGGAATTGTGGCCAAAGTCTGGAGATGACACTCTGGGCGATTCCAAGTTCCTCGGATACTTCCAGCTGGGTACGTCCACATTCCAGTCGTCCGATAATTCTACCACGTAAAAAATCATCCAAATGCTTCCTTTGTGCCATAACTATGCGGTTATTGCACTGAAAGACTTTTTAAAGAGCTTGTGAACAATTTTACTTCTTTGCCACCATTCCTTATATACCCCTCTCTTACACTCTCGTCATTGTGACGTACTATCCGCGCCATCTGGTGGTTTCCTGTAATTTGCATATTCTTCTTGAAGATGTGTGTGATAATTCTACAGGTGAAATTTTTATTTTAGAGTTGAATTTCTGTGTGATTCTGAATTATCCTTAATTTATGGACATGAGTGTATATTAAAAAACTTAAATATACCATTAACTGATTTAAAAAGTTAAGTATATGATTTTTGACTGAAAATAGAAAACATTTAATAATAAATAGTTTTCTATTATATACTATGAGTTTTGTTTCAGTTCGTAAATAAATTAAATCCAAGAATTGACTTAACTGTTGTGAAAAAACTGACCTTTTAACTGTTTTTTTCTTTTTTTTTTTTACAAAGTAAATGAGTTAGTCACGGTTGCAAGCAGCAGAACAAGAAATTAAATAAAACACTTTCTTTATTATAAAAACCGAAAAGACCTTCTTTTAATGTTTTCCAGTCTTCTTCATTATTTGGTCCCATTACCAAGTGCTGAAAGACGAATAAAATGTGCTTTTGTGCCTATTCTCTTTTAACTTTATACACGAAGAATTTTCAACCATTTCCTAAAGGCACATATATACTTAAACCATAAAAAATTAATCAGTTTAAATATAAAATAAAGATTCTTTAAACTGTTTTAACTGACTAAAAACAGTTATATTCTTTTACTTGTTAAACATACTTCAGAAACTATTAAAAGTTTAATTAAAAAAGATTAAATCATTAAAAAGAAAAAAAAACTTGTTAAGGAATCTTTATTTCTGTATGTTTTTTTATTTTTAAATATTTTAAAACTTACCATAATTGACTAATGCCAAGACGTGGTAAGAAATAAATTACTTTAAATTTATTGAAACGTAACTCGTTTGCTTCATATTCAAATGCTAAACACCATTTAAAGATATTCTTACGAAATAAAGATTCTAGGAAATTAGTATTACTTGAAGAAAGAGAATTATGAATTAAAATACTGTAATGTAAAGTAACAGATGGTAACTTTGGGATAATGGCTTGCAACTTTACTTCTCTTACTGAATATTTACAGCTGTGATTTACACGACTGCTGGAGAAAAACCAGCACTATTACGAATATCTTTCTTTAATAGTATCATATAGTTTTATGGTCATTTTCGTTAATGTTATTTCGTGCCTGTATGTCTGTATAGTAGGTTAACACTAAAAGGAAGGATTTCTTCTCTTAGAGTTCTTCTTTTTCTTTTCTTTTGAATTACAAAATTGTTTTTCTCTCAGTGTAATAAAAGTTTTATCAAGGAAAAAAAGTTTTTCTAACGCCATTACTTTTATCTTGTCATGCATATTTTATAAATGCGTCATCTTAAATATTTTAATCCATTGAGTTAATTTAATTGCGGTTCATTTTTAAATGCTATATGGAGTGTGAAAATAATCCAATCTAGAATGCATTTGTACACGTTTAGCTGGTCACCTCTTTTAACCGTAAAATAATTTTTGATGAGCATCCACCCTTATTTTTCATTATTAAAAGACATGTTTTGTTTGATATTTTAATTATTTTATTTCACTTTTGCAATAATGATTTATTATTGAATTTTGTAATTATATCATAGAATTTTTGCAATAATGTTTTATTACAAATTTCATTGTTTTTTTTATTATTTTACTCGTACCCCAGAAACATGTGGCTCCGAGCGATGATCCACTCGGTCTTTTGAGCCAATTTAAGTACGTTTACCAATAAAGGTTAAAGATTGGCAGTATGCAAAAATTCTAATGATTATTTATAAATGGGGTGCATATATTTTTGAATAGAAACAATATTTTTATATCTAGTTTAAACCTTTTTATCTGTGAAAGTTTCATTTTTAGATACTATGCATTTCAGTGATACGACTTAAGTGCCTTTTATAAAATAATTTAATCTATCAAATTCAATATATAAGAATGCAGTACTTTTTTATGATGTAAAATTTGACGGAATGATTAATCATATTTAACTTTAAATAAGAGGAATCGTTCTATATAGCTTGATTAATAAATTTTATAAAATACTTTCAGATTAATTACAGAAAGATAATTTAACAAGTCAATTAAAACAACACTTGGATATTATGTAAACTATTATTACATAAATGAATATTTTCTGATTAATATGATTCCACGTGGAAAAGGCAGATCAAATTTTTTATAAAATTATTAACAACACTTGTTATAACTAAATGATACATTATTATTGTAAACATTCCACTCTCTTAAAAACAGTTTAATAATTACACAGAATGTTTTAATTTTTATATAATATTTTAGTAACATTCTTATTTAAACCAACTATAAATCATGAACACACAAATTTAATGAAAGAATTCATTATCTATCCATCAAAATAATGCCAACTAACTTCAGACTATTTAATATTGCAAGATAAGTCTACTAGGTATATCCAGGTAAGTCTACTAGAAGCCGTTATCCATCTTCATCTATATGAGAGACATGCGAACTACAAATAAATGTGAACATTCAAATACAATAAAAGTAGTTAAATAATTCCACGAAATGTCTTAATTTTATTTAAAACTTAGTAACGTATTATTTAGACAAATTTTAAACACAAAAAAAAAAATAATGAAGGTATGAATTAGCTTTCCATCAAAAGGAAGGATTCACGCTGATTTAAGGCAACATGATATTGCAAAATATCCTTCAGATAAGCCTTCTGGAAGATATTATTATTCTTAATCCTTACGAGTTTAGTGAGCTACAAAATAAACGTGAACATTTGACTATGTTAAAAAGTATGTTAACAATTGCACATTTTTTTTTAATTTTATTTAAAAGTTATTAAAAATATTCTTTTAGACAAATTATAAACCATACACATACACACAAAAAATTAATGAAGGAATGCATCAGCTATCTATCAAAATGATCCAAAAAACTGATTTAAGACAATAAAATATTGCAAAATATCCACCAGATCAGATTTTGCCTAAAGAATATTTTAATAACTTTTAAATAAAAAAATAATATTTAACTAAGTTTTAAATAAAATTAAGCCTTCTGGAAGGCATTATTCCTCTTTATCCTTACGAGAGGCAAGTAAAAATAGTTTTCCCTAACATCTACTGGAAGACATTATCGTTTTCCAACTTGAATGCTATCCTAATGTGGAAAACAGACAAAAAACTTAATAAAAAGTATATAATTCATGAAACTTTTTAAAATGTTAAATAAATGGTTTTTGACTGAGAATAGAAAATATTTAATCATAAATAATTTTCTACTTTTCCCTTTATAAGTTTTGTTTCAATTCGTAAATAAATAAAATCCAAGAATTGACTTAACTGTGGTTTAAATGGGAAAAGGCTGAACTCTCTAACATTTTTATTCTTTTTTTTTTTTTTTTTGCAAAAATAAATAGATGAGTGAGTCACGGTTCAAGCACCAGAACAAGTACACTAAATAAAACTATTTCTTTATTATAAAAACCGAAACCAAACTTTTTTTTTTTAATGATTTCAACTCTACTTCACTATTTGGTCCTATTACCAAGTGCTAAAAGACGAATAGAAAGAAGTTTTTAGGCTTTATTCTCTTTAACTTTACAAGCGAAGAAATGTCAACCATTTCCTAAAGGCATATATATATATATATATATATATATATACTTGCCTGAAGCATATATATATATACTTGCTATGAAGCCTGAACTTTTTGAACCTTTTTCAATATTTTTTCGTTTTTATGAAATAAATGGTTGAGTTAGTCACAGTTCAAGCACCAGAAACAGAAACTAAATAAAGCTCTTTCTTTATTATAAAAAACAGAACTTTTTTTTTTTAATGTGTTCAACTGTTTTTCGCCATTTGTTCATGTTAACAAGTGCCGAAAGACGAATAAAAAGGACCTTTTTAAGCTTTATTATCTTTTAATTTTATACGCGAAGTAATTTCCACAATTTCTAAAGGCACATATATACTTAACACATTAAAAATGAATCACTCCGTTTTAAGTATTAAAGACTCATTAAATTGTTTTTAAATGACTAAAAAGCAGTTATATTTCATTTCTTGCCAAGCATACTTTAGAAACTGTAAAAGTTTAACGTAAAAGATTAAAACATTAAAAAGGTAATCCTGTTAAGAAATCTTTATTTCTGTATGATTTTTTTTTTTTTTTTTTAATTTTAAATATTTTTAAAGTTACCAGAATTGACTAATGCCAACACGTGGTAAGAAATAAATTAATTTAAATTTATTGAAACTTACATCTTTTACTCCATAATCAAGTACTAAACAGTATTTAAAAATATTCTTACGCAAAAAGATTCTAGGAAATTGTTATTACTTGAAGAAAGAGACTTATGAAATTAAAGTACTGTAATCTAAATAACAGATGGTAACTTCGTGATAATGGCTTACAACTTTTACTTCTGTTGTTGAACGTTTACAATTGTGATTTACAAGACTGCTGAAGAAAAACCAGCATCACTACGAATTTCTTTCTTTAATAATATCATATAGTTTTAAGGTCATTTTCGTTAATGTTAGTTTGTGCCTGTATGTCTGCCTGTTAAGTTAGCACTAGAAAGGAATGCCTATTTTTTTTTTTTTTTTTACAAATTTGTTTTTTTCAACGTGAAATAAAAGTTTTTGTTTAGGAAACCTTTTTAACGTCATTACTTTCATGTATGGACATGTATATTTCTTAAATGTATCGTCTTAAATATTTCAAATCAATTGAGTTAATTTATATTTTAAATTCTTTTAAATGCTATATAAAGTGTAAAAATTCATCAATCTAGAATCCATTTGTTCTCAAATTACTTAGCTGGACATCTCTTTAAATTGTAAAATATTTTTTAATGTATTCACCTTAATTAATTATTATTAAAAGCCCTGTTGTGTTGGATATTTTATTTATTTTAATTTACCTTTTTTGAAATAATGTTTTAATATAGAATTTTATTATATTTTATTTATAATATATTATTTTTCTTTTGAATTTATGCAGGGATGTTTATTTAAAAAAATATTATCATTTTTAGATTTTAGTCTGCTAAAAGTAAATAAGTAAAATAAATAAAACCCAAGACTTAACTGTGGTTTAAATGGAAAAAGGCTGAACTCCTAACTTTTTTTCTGCAATATAATTATTTGGGTTTGTCACGGTTCAAGCAGCAGAAGAATTAACTACATAATACGCTTTCTTTATTATAAAAAAACGAAACTGAAATTTTTTAATGTGTTCAACTGTTCTTCACAATTTCTTCCTATTACCAAATGCTGAAAGACGAATAAAAAGAAGCTTTTATACTTTATTCTCTTTCAATTTTATACGCGAATAAATTTCAACCATTTTCCTAAAAGCATATATATATATATATATATACTTAACACATTAAAAATTAATCACTCCGTTTTAAGTATTAAATAAATATTCACTAAATAGTTTTTATCTACTAAAAAGCAGTTATATTGCTTTAATTGTTAAGAATACTTCAGAAACTTATTTAACGTAAGAAAAGATTAACACATTAGTAAGAAAAACCTGTTAAGAATTTTTTAGTTCTGAAGATTTTTTTAGTTTGAAATATTTTTAAACTTACCAGAATTGACTAATGCTAAGACATGGTAAGAAAGAAATTACTTTAAATTTATTGAAACGTAACTGGTTTGCTTCATTAAACACCATTTAAAATATTCTTACGAAAATAGATTTTATGAAATTGTTATTACTTGGAAGAAAGATAATTATGAATTAAAGTAGTGTAATCTAGCGTAACAGATGGTAACTTTGTGGTAATTGCTTACAACTTTACTTCTCTTATTGCTCATTTACAACTGTGATTTTCAAGACTGCTGCAGAAAAACCAGCGCCATTACGACTTTCTTTCTTAAGTAGTATCATACAGTCTTTTGGCCATTTTCTTTAATGTTAGTTCGTGCCTGTGAGGTTAGCACTGAAAAAAAGGAAATAATATCTTTTTTTTTTTCTTTGCAATTACGAAATTGTTTTCTCTCAGTGAAATAAAAGTTTTTGTTAAGGAAAACTTTTCAAAACACCATTACTTTTCTCTGTTCATGAATAGATTTTTAAATGTGTCGTCTTAAACATTTCAGTCAATTGAGTTAATTTAATTGCCATTCATTTTTTAAACGCTATATGGAGTGTGAAAATGATCCAGTCTGAAAATCCGTTTGTTCTCAAACTGTTTAGATTGAAACTTCTTTTAATAGTAAAAAAATTTTTGATGATACATCGTACCAATTTTTCATTATTAAAGGGCAATTTTATGTTTGATATTTTAGTTATTTCATTTTTATTTTGCATTAATATTTTATTATCGAATTTTTCAATAATATTTTTATATTTTTATTTATAATATTTTCTTTTTTTTTTAATAATATAGAAGTGTTTGATAAAAAAAAATACATTTTCAGATTTTAAACTACTAAAAATTATTTAGATAATATTTGATTTGTTGAAATTTATCATTATATGTATTGTCATGCTATAATAAATACCTAACATTAAGAATCCTACAACATAATTAAGCTGTGAAATCAAACGATTAGGGTTGTTTAAATTATTTTTATATCTAAAATATAACTAAGACACCTTTATTATTTTTTACTTCTTACAGGAAGCACTATCTCATGCATAATTCGTTATTAAAAGATTAGAATCTTTAATGATTTTGAGTTTTAAAAAGATATCCTATTAGTTTAAAAAATATCCAATATAGGTAAGATATATTATATTGTTTGAATTAATGATTGTAATAATTATAGTTTGGTGTTCATATAAACGTTATTTTGCTTAATTTTTAAATTGATTTCATGTTCTTGAACATATAACGGTCTGAAACGCATCGCATTACTTAAATTTAACTCTAGGGGGAGGAAGTTAAGCCTCATAGTTTGAGAACTAAGGAATTTTAAATATATATATAATATTAATATTTTAAACATTTACCGATTAAGAATAACATTTGGCAGAAATATGCAACGGATTTTGATAATTGTTTACAAATGGGGTAAATATATTTTGAATAGAAACAATATTTTTGCATCAATATTTAATCGTTTCATCTCTGAAAGTTTTAATTTAGATATTATTATTTTCATTGTTACGACGTAACGTACGTAACGCGTATTTTTTTCTAAAATAACTCATTCTATTAAATACAATAAGTAACAATGAAATACATTTTTACTATGTAAATTTTGATGAATGTTATCTTATCTCATTTAATCTTAAATGAGAGAAATCTTCATACATAGTTTGATTATAAATTTTTATAAAATTTTTTCAGGTTTGTTAAAGAACATCAAGATAATTTAACAATTTAATTAAAACAACACATGGATCATATTGAAAGTAATATTATATAAATGAATTATTTTATTGTCATGAATATTTTTAAATGAATCGTCTTAAAAATTTCAATAAATTGAGTTAATTTAATTGCAGTTTATTTTTAAATGCTGTATGGAGTTTGGAAATGATCCATTATAGAATCCATTTCTTCGCAAACCGTTCAGCTTGACGTATATTTTAACAGTAAAATATTCGTTAAAAGCATCGCCTAATTTCTCATTATTAAATGGTCTGTTGCGTTTAAAATTTTAATTATTTTATTTTACATTTGCAATGATGTTATTAAATAAAACAATAACTATCTTTTTTTGTCGATACCGCTTGACGTCATACTCTGAAAAAGTATTTTTGAAATTTTCACTGACTAAATATGGCGATTATTGCATGACGTTTCATTGTAATCTTAGAATCTTCTTCTTTTCTCTTATTGTAAGTCGCATTCACACCAAGATATAGAATGATGAGGTGTGAAACATCCACGAATCATAAATATCAGTGATGATGATTGACCAATTCCTTAGACAACGCAGCTTAACGTCTTAATATAAATGTTGCATATATTCTGTAAATACAAAGATTTGTTAAAGTATAAAATCCCCTGCTATTGATTCTTTTCAAACCTATACGTAGATGATTTTTATTTTTGTATTCACAATTGTAACTTGGTTCTTTTATTTTAAATAATAACGCGCTGTGCAAGCGCTAATGTGCCGATTTTCATCAGAATAAAAAAATCCTGATATGAAGTGATGTAAGTATTATGAAAAATCCCCGCTTATAAGTTAAAAATACATCTCTTTCGATTTAACTTATATTTTTCTTCAATTTATAATTTCTAGTAAATGGCGAAAAAAGCCTTTATGGCCCAGTCACCCTTTCCACCACTCTTGAATGATTTTTACAACAGGGAGACACCTTGTAGGAGTTGTAACAGGTGGGCTGAACAGTTCATAGGCTGATGCATAGATGGCGCTACTAGTATTACATCCGCATGGGTTTTAGTTAGCCCTAACATTTAAAAGACTCGTGTATAAATTTTACAGCTGTTGCACTATTAGTATGTGAGTTATAGCATTTTTAGTGAAGTAACTTTTGTAAATTTGAAAAAATGGATAAAAAGGAATTTCGTGTTTTATTAATAACGCATTGCTTTTTGGCGAAAAATACTATTGAAGTCAGGGCTTGGCTTGATAAACATTATTCGGACTTTTCACCAGGAAATCAACCGTAGAGAAGTGGTTTTCTAAATTTAAACGAGGCGAAATGAGCACCGAGGACGATGCACACAGCGGATGCCCAAAGAGGCTGTTACCAACGAAAACATCAAAAAAAGTTCACAAAATAATTTCTGATAACCATAAAGTGAAATTGATTGAGATAGCTGAGACCCTAAAGATATCAAAGGAACATGTTGGACATACCGTGAATGAATATTTGGCTATGCGAAAGCTCTGTTCAAAGTGGGTGCCGCGCGAGATCACAATCGACCCAAAACAACAACGAGTTGATGATTCAAAGCAGTGTTTGAGCTGTTCAATCGTAATAAACCCGAATTTTTGCGTCGATATGGGACAAATGGCTCATGGAAACATGGCTCCATCATTTCCACCGGAGTCAATCGACAGTCAGTCGAGTGGACTGCACGTGATGAACACTAAAAATAACTCACATACTAATAGTGTAACAGCTGTCAAATTTATACACGTGTATTTTGAAGGTTAGGTCTAACTAAAAATCCTGTGGATTTAATACTAGTAGCGCTATCTATGTTTCAGCCTATGAACTTTTCAGCCTGCATGCTATCTACAAGATGGGGTAAAATACTTGAGAAGAATTACTAATTCTTATTTTTTATTTGCCGCTTTTGATTTAAACTAATCCTTAACTCGTATATTATATTAATATTTAATCTAATTTATTTTTAAAATATTTATTTTAACATACTGATATTTTATATCTTTTAATAGAATAATTTGAAAGCATGGAGAAAAACTAAAATGCAATTTAAAAAAATATGGGCGGATAAATATACAATTTAAGAATTAATATATAAAATATATTAAAATATTTTGCTGTGTAATTTCAACTATGTATTTAATAATGAATTACGTCTACTGAATTTCCCGTCAATTATTTTGTTAGATTGAGATACATATGGCTATGGATAAAATCTGTTTAATTAAGGCCGCTCTATAAATATCATGAAAAATATATATTCATTCTCAAAAATCATTTTTTTATATAATTTTCTATGACGTTGTCCTTGTTAAAAGGTCCCTAGAATCTCCAAAGAAAGCTGTATAAAATAAACAATAAGTATTTAAATTGTTATTTAAAACGGCTTAGCTTCCTCACTCAACACGATAAACTTTCATTTTAAAACTTTTATTTAAATTAAACGCTGATTTTCAAGTGATTTTATTGATGTATGCTTTAAAAAAAAACTGGCATGAGTGTTGAATTGCTAAATATAACGATTTTTCCCCATATCAAGCCACATGCCCTGTAGTACATTTTAAACTGTCTGGCTTTCAAACTATAAACAGATGATTGTTTCAGTAGCCTCAGGATATTGTCTGAGGTTTATTCCTGGGTTTATAAAAGTTAGTTTAACATCTTAATGGGCTTCTCTGTCTGAATTGGCTAGTGGTTCTGGTAGTTTTTGAACATTTTCGTTTTCGTAAAGATCTGAGTTATTAAATTTTGTTATGTTCTGTCGATATTGAATTGGATAGTTCTTGTGGGGATTCGGCATTTTGGAGTTTGATTTCGCCAAATCTCTTTTCGCGCCAAATGGAATCGCCAAAATCGCAGTATTTTGTAACAGCAGCGGTCATTTTCGTACTGCAAGTGAAAAAATCGCCAAATAAACAAGTGAAACCCTAATGTGCATAATTTCCATTTTTTTTATAGTATTCTGAAAAATTGCTTTATAAATATCTTCAATTATTGAACATTGGTATACTACTATGTGTATTCATCCAGAAAAGAATATTCATCCATATTAATTTGAAATTCATGAAGGGATTTTAATTTTTTATGTAATTTTATGCTTTATTTTTTATGAGATTTATATTTCTGAAGGTTTTACATGTTAAGGATTTTTTTTTTTTTTTTTTTACAGCTAAAACACAAAATAAAGAAAAAATAATACCACACATAACAAATGTGTAATCGTATAAAAATATTTCCACACATGATAAATTGAAATTCATGGAAGGGTTTCATTATTTTATTTTTTATTTAAATGTTTTTTTAACGTGTTCATTCGAAAGATTATAAATCACCTCTAATTGTTAATATGTTTATTTTAGATGATAAAGAACGAAAAGAAATTAAAAAAAAAAATACTTGTAACTTATTCAATTCCTTCTATTAGCTCACGCCTCCCTATATATATCTTGTTCAAATATTCAATCTTTAATAAAATAATTTTTATTCAACCACTCAAGTTCAAATGCATTTTTTAACTTATAGTGGATGAAACTGGATGTTAATAGATTTTTTGCAAATATTAATTCAGTAATAAATTTAATTAATTACTTTAGTTTTTTTAGGTTTATGCTGCATATATCTACCAATATATGGCGCCAGATAAAATTAAAAAATTGAATGAAAATTAATTATAAAGGACTTTCTGCGATATAGTGAAAATAAAGAAGGAATTGACTTTAAAAATTTGTTTTTTATATTACTTGTTTTAGATGATAAAAGAATGAAAAAGAAATTAAAAAGAAAAATACTTGTAACTTATTTTTGGAAAGATTCTTGGTGCCAAAGTAATAATCAATTTAAACTATTTAAATTAATCAAAATTTCACATAAATATATAATATAAATGACAAAGGATATTAAATCTGAAACAGAATAAATAATGCCTCTTAAATAAGAGGGCAACATAATCGATGAATAGTAAAAAATAATGGTACATTTGTCATTCTTACAGATCAAATACAGAATTTATTTTAAGCGTAATTGGAAAAAGTAAAACAAAGTTAAAATTGAAGAAAAAAAATATTTCCATGAACATTAAGACATTTTTATTTATTATATTAAATTGTTTTTTTAATCGCCAATGAAAGATATCTTATTAATTATTTTAAATAAAATATGTTTTATTATTCTATTTTGAAAAATTATTAAAACTATTAAAAAAGAAGCAGAACGATAAATCGTAATTTTTATTTTAGGTTCAGCATTTTTAATGAAAAACTATTTTTTCCGTATAAAAATATATTTTAGGAAACAGGAAAAATGTCTTCATTTTTTTAAATTAAAATAAATCTTTCTCAGCTCAGAATATCTAAAAATCAAAGAAGAGATTGATGGTTATTAAACGTTAATTTAGTTTTAATTAATCCCATCTTGGTTTTTGAATGACTCGGTAAATACCTTTCTATTTTTATAATAAAGGACTTTAATTCAATTTCTAATTTTTTTTTTATTATCACAGTTTAAAATTAAAAATTTAATTATACCCAATGGTCATTTGAATTTATTTTGAAAATATGTTCGATGTTATCTTAAAACTATTTCTTTGACAATGAATATGAAAAAAAAATTGTGAAAACTTTTCATTAAATAATAATTAAAGATTTGAATTTCTTGATTAACGAATAAAATTTCAATTGCAAAAATTTTTTTTAATTCATCTAAAAAAAACTTTTGTTAAATAAATATAAAATTTATACTCTATGAAATAAAAAGGGCTGTATAAAAATCAATATTAAATTTAGTAATGCCTATATGTAAAACTTTACGTACGTAAATTACTTCAAAAAATTAGAATGTTATTAAATTCAGACAACAATACTGAACATTATATATTTATATACATATATATATATATATATATATAATTGGGCGCCTGATAATAGAGTGATTATCACTCGGAGCCACCGGTTTCCGGTTCGAGTCCCTTTCTGTACCATGGATATTCGTAGTCCATTTTAAACATTATGTCTAATATGAATGTAGAACGTTGGCATGGGGTTGGTAACCATACCTTTGTAAAAAGAAAAATACCTCCTGTCTCGAAATCTGCTGATAAACAGACGGCCTTTGTCAACCATGCGCTATGGCGGCAATGAAGAAGATATATATATATATATATATATATATATATATATATATATATATATATATATATATATATATATATATATATATATATATAGCAAAGAAGTTA